>CAUYON010146628.1:0-31660 GCA_963573935.1 Arctocebus calabarensis
ATGTTTATTGCTTCTTATCCACTCTTCAAAATCATCCGTGTGGAGAGGAGGCCTTAGGAGCTTCCAGAACAGAGAGACGGAGGGCAGCATCCTCATTTGGAGCCTCCTGGGGTTGCAAATGGAACGCAGGGAGGGAGGAGAGTGCACAACAACCATGAGCTTTAACAAACAAGCATTTTCCAGGGGCCCCGTGCCCTGGAGGAGGAGGGGGTTACTCCTCAGCCTTGCACGCACAGTTCTCTGGGAAGAGCGCTTCTCTGTCGGAGGCTGACTTTGTGGAGACCTTATCTGTCACAGCCTTGTTAACTGCAGATTCTTGGGTCCCAGGCCAGACTCTCAGAGCAGAGTAGGGAGTGGGAGGGACCCAGGCTCTTACATCTCAGCCTCTCAGTGATTCAGCCACTGAGATGGGAGAGCCAGGCTCTGGGAAGAGCGGACAGCATGAGTACAGGGAGGCGTTCATTGATTCCAGCCACTCACTCAGCAAATGCTCGTGAGTCTCCGCAGGTGCCGTGAGGAGCCAGAGCAGGGCCCAAGCTTGCAGGTTCAGTTCCACAGAGGAGGCAACTGCGTGGGTGGGGGTCCTGAAGCAATCAGAAGGGACTCTGAGGTTAGCCGAAGAGGGTAAGTGGAGGCAAATGTCAGGACCAGGGTGGTTATGGTCTGTAGATGGCAGCATCTGAGAATACAGAGAATCCAGTAAAGCCAGAAGCTCTGAGGCTCACTGGGAACAAAGCTGAGCTGCTTTCCGTGGCCCTGGTCCATCAGAGGCAGAACCATTCCCCTGCGGCTGTGACTGCACTGCTGGTCCTGCAAACACAGTACCCCGTAGGGCCACTGGCAAAGTATATGGCTTTCTTGAGCAGCAGAAAGGGGCTGGCATGGCTGGGGCCCAGCTCAGGGGGTGCACAGCATGAGCTTGGTCCCCTGAACTCCTGAGGGTGATCCCAACTGCCTATCCTGAGACTCACACCCCTGAGCCCTGGGCTTGGGGTGCACAGGGAAGCACGAGCCCTACTTGAATCCAGGAGCCTGGGGGCAGCCCCACAGGAGACGTGGGGGCTGATGCCTGGACATGCATGCTGGCTGAGGGCAAAGGAGAAGCCTGGCTCTTTCAGAGGACCTGTGGGCCCCGCGGCCCCACAGCCATTACAGGACATGGGTTCATCCTCCTCATCCCCACAGTCTCTGTGACCAGCACCTCAGGATATCAGATGTGTCTTCTGGCCATGAGGCTCCCATGGACCTGCTCCTTCCCAGCCCAGGAGTGTCATTCCCAGGATTGTGCTGGCCCTCAGCATAGTTTAACCACGATGCTAAGGAGCAGCCAGAGACAAGCCTTCGTCCCCTCTGTCCCCTCTCTGACTGGCCCCTGCCATGACACAGCCAGAAAGTCCCTGCCAGGCCTTGTGTCAAGACATTTCCATAGGAACCAGGTGCAGGACTGGGAGTGCAGGACACCAGCAGGTCGAGTGGACACTTGAGGGCAGCAACAGCAGGACCACTGGGGCGGGAGGGACACAGGGCTGCCCCAGCAGAGAGAGGGGAGAGGTGCCTCCTCCTCCTCCTCCCAGGCCTCTCACTGGCCGGTTGGCCCAGGGCAGGCTGCAAAGAATCCTGGGAAGTGTGGCGGGGCAGGAATGGAGCAGAGCACCGAGGCCGGCATGCCGACCACCCTGTCCAAACGTGCTCACACACATACATTTACACACTTATACAAAAAGATGGGTAAACGATCAGCACAAAGGCCCTCTTCTCTCCCCCGCACAAACACACACACAGCCACACACATGGATGCGCACCCCTCCCCCAGGGGCTTCAGTAGTACAGGAGGGCTTCTGCAACAGAAGATGCTTTTCCCAAAGGAGGAATCTCAAGGGGAGACTCTCCTGGCGCTCAGGCCTCAGGTCCTGATGACAGGCCCGCTCCCTGGCTGGGAGCAGTGCAGCTCCCTGAAGGTTTCTGGAGCATGGACGAGGAGGGACTCAGCCTGCCTTTCCTGTGGTGCTGCTGGGAGGACTCACCTCCCCCAGGACAGGGCAGCTCCTTGAGGCAGGACTGGGCCAGTGCCCAGAGGAATACCAGTGTCCAGGGAGCTGGTACAGCGAGGGTGGACACAGGAGCTTCTGGGCAAACAGAACTGAACTGAGGACCTTCCCATGGGATTTCCAAAAAAGGCACCAAGGACACAGATGAGTTTGGGACTCCAGGGATTCATTAATTCACCAAGACATACTCATTGAGCACCTCCTGTGTGCCCATTACCGAGCCAGGAGTGGGAAAACAGCTACAAGCAGGCACAGGAACATGTCCTGGCAGGCCTGTGACCCAGGAGGCGGTGACAATGGGATCAATGGCAGGGCTGGGAACATAGGGACTCTGGCAGTTCAACTAAAGCCACAGAGGAGGTTGGCGCCCCCTTCTCTGACAGGGAGGCCAGGAGGAGGCGGGTCACGCATTTGCTTTCAGATGGACTGGTAGGGAAGCAGCTGTTGGTCCCAAAGCAGATGCCACAACCACAGGGGCCTGGGGCCTGTGTCTCCTCTGCAAACTGATTTTTTATGATTTGATGCAACGAGTTCTACTTCCTAGCTATTGAGAAATGGGTGGCTCAGAGAGAATAGAGCCCCTGTGAAGGCAGGTTGAACCACACATCCTTAGATCACCGTGAGTGAGGGAGAGCGCTGGGCAGAGCACACCGCCAGGGAGGGGCACCCGTCTGTCACTGGCCCTCAGGAGGACACCTGCCCGGCCGGCCAACTGGCCACTGATTAAAGCCTTTCTCCCAACAAAGAGCTCGCAATGTGGCATTATCTTCAGGCTCTTAGGGAGGGGCATTAAAAAAAATAGCTGCCAGGGAAAAGGGGAGTTATTAATGAAACACTTTTATCAGTGATTTCACTCGTTTGCCAGGCAGGGAAATGCTGACACACAGAGTGAGGTCGGATGGAATCCAGAAGGCAGGGGGCGGAGTGCCTGGGAGGCGTGTCCCTCCTCTCCCTCTCTCTGCTGCTGCTGGATCTGAATGCCAATGGCTCCCTCTCTGAGGACAACACTGGGAATGAGGCTGGCAGAGTTTCATTTAATTTCCTTGAGGTCTTGGTGAAAGCCAGTGGCTCCCTTGAACATGTCACTCTGAGGACACGGAGTGGTGTCCTTCCCAGTTCTCTGCTGTGTGGAAGTCACACAGCAGCTGCGTTCCCAGCCCTGGTGTCACCCTGCTCTGCCCTTGGGCCATAGGATTGCAGGGGGCAGCTCCCCCAGGAAGGCCCAGAAATGCCACCCCCCAAAACATATCACCTGGGCCCAGCCTGGCCCTACTAGAAGTGACATCCTCCTTCAGTCCTGGAGGGCAGCATAGGCAGTTGTAGTACATGGAGGCCTCCAGGTTCAGGTCAACCTGGCAAAAGCCCCACTGCCACCAGGGGCACAGTCATTTTGACATGGAAGGGAGGGCTCAGGGAGTAAGATGCCCAAAGAGGAGATGGCCCTGCCTGGGGTCCAGGACAAGGGAGCCCAGAGGGCTGAGAAATGCAGGTACAGAGGGCACCCGGCTAAGAGGAGCGCAGGAAAGAGGCCTGAGAAGGTGAAACGGTCAGCACTGCAGAGGTGAATTAGCGTCCAGAAAACAGACTTGGTCAGTGTGTGGAGAGTTGGTGTTGAATTAACAGTAACTAAGGAATTTTTAAAAAACATTTATCAATACAAGGATAAAACAAAATATCTGGATGAGGAATGCCATCGCTGTCTGTGTCATGTCTCAGCCACGTGTGGGACTCAGGGGACGTAGGGACATCACTAGCAAGTCCTGGGGCAACTGGAGTCAGGGTGAGAGCCGAGGATGGGAAGGGGAGCTGGCTGGATGTAGTGTAGGGTGAGCCTCACGTGGGGGTACCTGGAAGTGGAAAAACTTGTGCTGCACCTTTGGTGTGTGACAATGACAAAGAGATAGCTCAGAGAATGGGTGGGGACTGGCTCTGTAGGGGAGCTGAGGACAGAGAAGGAAACTGCCCTTTTAGCTGTTGCATTAAACTGGGTTGCAGGTTCAGTTTCTTTTCTAAGAGTAGATATGATCATATTAAATAAAAGAAGTGCTCCATGAGCACTGTGGAAAAAAGTCTATGTAACCAGCCAGAGGAGGGAGAATTCATAACCGTTCCCTGCACCTGACTTCCACACTCAAACTGGAGTCTCTCTGGGCCAGGGCTGAAATTCCTGTGTTAGTTTCTTTCTGTCTCCTCCCTCATGGCTCCTGTGCATACAGTTTAAATTGCCCCTGGATAGAGGCTGCTCTCTGAGAGTAACATCTGATCACTCGAAATATTCTGAGCACCTGGCAGTCTATAATGGCTGAAGAATCCAATCTAGAAACACAAAATGAGATAAAGCTTGGGGGAGACAAACACCAGAGGCCACATCTCCACCTCCATAATTCATGAAACTAGCTTATTATAATTGTGAGTTGCCATGGTAACAGGTGGTAGGGACAAAATTCTACAAAGTTTGAAGAAGATACTTTGTAAGTTAGAACTTTCCATAGCAAATGACCGAAACTTGATTCTTGCTGGCTTAAGCAAAGCATTATCTGGTTGTTGCTGGGTTTGCACTGTTGGAAAGGCCACAAGGCACTGACTTCTGGCCAGCAGGGTCAGGGGTATGGAGACCACAGTCTCTTCCTGGTGGCTTCACCTTCTGCTCTGCCATGGTCATTGCTGGGCTCCATGTGGAGTCCTTTGCAAGCCTCAGGCTCAGCTCATCCCTAATATTAGCAGGACCAGACTAAAGAGATAATCCCCAGCCAGCAATAAAAACACCACAAAGGCAAAGAACTCTAAAGAGGAATCTGATAAAGTCTATGGGGTACAAGGAAGGTGTCCCTGAGTGACATTGAATCCAAGACCTGAAGAATAAATATGACCTGAACTGAAAATGGGTGCAGGGAGAACATTCCAGGTACAGGGAATCACAAAGGTAAACACTCCAGGTCTGGCAGGATGCTGAACCATTTGAATAACTGATGCCAGGTCTTGGGTAGGAAATGTATATGATGAGCCTGGATTGTCTTAACATCTTATAAATCATGGATCCTGTCAGGGGTCATAGAGTTTGTTCAATCAAATACAGGAGCCAGTTTGATGTATCTCTCATGGAACAAGAATGAGTTAATGCAACATTAAAAAGTATGATAACTATAATGGATTAAAAGATACCAAGCACATAAAGGTTCATGAGTAAGAGTCAGAATGAACATTTGGGAATTATTACTTCCTTTACAGAAATAAAATCATTATAAGGTAATGTTATGAGCAATTGTATACTAACAAATTAGATAGCTTAGATAAAAAAATCCTAGGGGTGCTGCTTGTGGCTCAAAGGAGTAGGGCACCGGCCCCATATGCCAGAAGTGGCAGGTTCAAACCCAGCCTGGGCCAAAAACTGCAAAAGAAAAAAAGGAACTTACTTGGGCAGCACCTGTGGCTCAAAGGAGTAGGGCACTGGCCCCATATACCGGAGGTGGTGAATTCAAACCCAGCCCTGGCCAAAAACAAAACAAAACAAAACAAAAAAATCCTAGAAAAATATAAACGACCAAAACTGACTCAAGAAAATAAAACATTCAAACACATTTATAATAAGCAAAGAAATTGAATCAGTAATCAAAAACTTCCCAGCAAAGAATAGCTCAGAACAAAGCTGCTTTGCTGGTAAATAGCACAACCATTTACAAGAACAAACACCAAGAATTCTCAAACTCTTCTACATAGAAGAGGAAGAAATACTTCTGAACTCATTCTGTGAGGCCAGCATTACCCCAATACCAAAGCCAGGCAAAAACATTACAAGAAGAAACTACAAATCATTATCCTTTGTGAAATTAAATCCTTGACAAAATACCAGAAAACCTAACCCAGCAGCATGGTAAAAGAATTAGACACTGTAACCAAATGTATTTATTCCAGGAATGCAAGGATAGTTAAAGATACAAAATTCACTAATGTAATACATGAAATTAATAGAATGAAGAGAAAAATTATCTCAATTGATGCAGAAAAATACTTGACAAAAATCAATAACCTTTCATACTTAAAAAAAAAAGAAATAAACAAACAAACAGCCAACTTAAGACATTTATAAAAACTTACGCCCAACATGGTGCTCAATAGTGAAGAACTGAAAGCTTCCCAGCTAAATTCAAGAAAACAAGGATGCTCACTTTTTCCACTTCCATTCAACATTGTACTAGAATTTCTAATCATAATAATTCATCACAAAAATGAAATAATAAACATCCAAATTATAAATAAAGAAGTAAAACTATCTTTATTCACAGATGACTGGATCTTTTAACTAGAAAAGCCTAAAGAATTCACAAACATGAATGCACACACACACACACACAACCCCTACTAGGCTTAATAAAAGATTTCAACAGAGGTTGCTCAAAAAACTAAAAATAGAACCACCATATGACCCAGCAATTCAACTGCTGAGTATATATCCAAGGGAGGAGAATTTGGTGTATCAAAGAGATATCAGTTTATTGTAGCACTATTCACAACATCCAAGATTTGGAATCAACCTAAATGTTCATCAATGGAAGAATGGATAAAGAGATTATGGTATATGCACACAATGAAGTATTATATAGCCCCATAAAACAATGAAATCTTGCTACTTGCAACAACATAAATGGAACTGGAGAACATAAGCCAAGCACAGAAAACAGATTTCACATGTTTTACTTGTATGTGGGAGCTAAGTATTAAAAACTATCGATCTCATGTGTACGTACCCCAAATAATTGAAAATAGAGACTCAAACAGATCCTTGTACCTGAAAGCCCAATACTAGAAACAACACAAATGTCTGTCAACCAATGAAGGGATAACAAAATGTGGTTCAGCCATAAATTGGAACTTTATTCCGCTAAAACAAGGAGTGAGACATTGACCCCTGCTACATCTTGGATCCATCTCCAAAACATTGATAAGAAGCCAGAGGCCAAAGATCACATATTGTCTGATTTCGTTTGTATTAAGTATCCAAAACAATTAAATCAATCGTGATAGAAAACAGATCAATAGTTGCCTTGGGTTTAGGGGCAGGGAAAAGGGGCTGAAGAAAATGCTTTGGCATTAGGTAGAGGCGATGGTTACAGGACACTGGAGGTGATCTACATGCCACTGAATCATGTCTTTTAAAACGGTTACTTTTATGTTAGGGGAAATGAATTTCAATTTTTAAAACTATGAGAAAAGAATGTGGTTACCAGGGGTTCTTATGAGGAAAAAAAAAATGTGTACAGCAAAACTCATGTACTCTCCCGGAGGTTGCTGAGATTACAACACATGACTCTGAAAATTTGAAAATTAATACAAAGAGGGGAAGATTAAGCACTTACCCTGCCTTCCTGGTATGAACTAGATTTCATAATAAATCCATAGCCCTAGCGGATGAGAAATAGCTCTTTGGGAAAAAAAAAAAAAAAAAAAAAGAACTCAAGCAAATAATTTCCAAAGGAATAAGAGAATTAAAAGTTTCAATACCTTATTTAAAAATTGACCAGGTTAGTGTTGTCAATGGATGGTAAAGCTCCTAAGTGGAAAATCAATAGAGAAATTTACATTGAAGGAATCAGATTGCTGCCATCTGAACTCCCTAATCAATTTCAGTGTCCTAAAAAGTGAGATTTGCTGTCGTTACCGGTGTCCTGATAGAAACTAGTGTAAAGGACACAGCCTCACCTCCCAAGGGAAAATCTGGATCTCATTGGCCTTTGCATTTAATTTCAAGCCTGCAATAATTCAGGAGGCGGGAAGCAATCAACCAAATTCCTGAGGTAAGTGTTCCTGTGGGACGGTTGAGTTGGTTTCGTCATCGGCATGAAGAAGGGAGAAGGGAGTGGGGAGGAAGGAGACTAACCCTGATTCAGAGCCATGACATACCAGCACTCACACACAACATGGAGAATTTATTAGGATCTGGAATAAAATGAATTAACTATTAAAATTCAGTTTTTTTTCACATAATCGAGGGAATTGAATTATGGATAGAGTGTCTTAGTTCACACTTCTGTGACATAGTCCACAGACAGGGTGGCTTGTAAACAGCAGATACTTACCTTCTCACAGTACTGGCACCTGCAGATTTGGTGTCTGGTAAGGGTCCCGCTTCTGGTTCATAGACAGCCCCCCCCCTTCTTGCTGTGTCCTCACTTGGTTGAAAGGGACAAACTCATTCTCAGGGCCTCTTTTTAAGGGCACTAATTCCATCTTGAGGCCCTGTGCTTACAACCTCAGCAGCTCCCAAAGACCCCACCTGCTGATCCGATCACATTGGTTTTCAGTTTTCAACATTGAATTTGGGGGGACAAAAATACTCAGTGCATGTCAGTGGTAGATTAAATTAAGGAATTATTGTTTGTGCGTACAATGTGAATATAGCATGACTGTAAGGAAAGAGACTCTCTGTTAGGGTCCACATGGGGGCATGAAAGAGCACAATGGCTAGAGGTGTGCAGTTTGCCGTATGGTGCACAGCTGTGCTGCCCCTGGTCCTCCTCTTCCTCCTCCAGGCCCTCTCTGTCTTCCCTGCCCAGCCCTCAGCCAGTAGGGTGACCATGGTTGCCTGCAATAGAGGGACCTACTGTCCTCTGACACCTTTAACCTGAGGCAAGACAGTGTTCTATTGATGTTGGGTGATGGGGCACATGGGCATGGGTACCCTCTTACCTTTGTGTACATTTTGAAGATTTTCATAAGCAGGAAGCAATATAAATATACATACATACTTTAGTTTTCCATTATTAATATTATACACTTACATTTAAATATGCATATAAAATTTTTTGCAAGGACACACACCAAATTCTGACTGTGGCTATCTCTGAGAAATGAGATGAGCAGGAAAGCAGGGCAGGAGAGGCAGAGAGGAGAGAAGGTGCATGTTTACTTTCTTTCCTTTTGTTTTGAGACCTCCCAGACCCACTCACACTTCTCAGCACCTTTGTTGTCCCCAGTGCGAGTGGAATTATACAGAAAATGCCAGCACACTGATGTCAAATTAGATAAGGGGTCCTTTATTGGCTAGCTGACCAAGACAGATTCATATCCCAAATTCTCAGCAAGGCATCACAAAGGTAGGGGACTTTTTATACCCTTCTTTAGTTTGAGGAGGGGGTTGGAATTCCTAAAGCAAAGCAGTTTACATAAGCAAGAGGAGAGGTTAGATCTATGGGGTAGGGGATCAGGGTCAAGCAATTACAAGGGGATCCAGGTGTGGTTTTACAAGGGTCTGCAATCCTGGGCTAATTGCCCTGTCTCTGCTGGGTATGTTTATTTAACAATCCTTGTTTAACAACCCATTTCTGCAAGAAAACCTATGTGGTCAGAGACAGGTTGTGATAAAGTGGGGGGTGGGATGGGAGAGTGCAAGATGGGGTCAGTCTGGCCTTCTTACCTTTCTGCTCTGGGTGTTCCCTTTTTCACCTGATCACAGACCCCTTGCACATGCTGTTCCAGATTTGCAGAATGCTGTTCCCTGCTCTGACTCACCTCCCTTCTGGCCACCACCATCTTCCACACACAGTGAAGTTCTATTCACTTTATATCACAATTCAAGTATTTCTGCCTCTGGGGAGTGTTGAGAGTCAGCCCTCTTTATGGCCAACCACTATGGCACATGCCTCATCTTCATAAAATTTATCTCAGCAGTCACTTTGCCTTTATCTCTGTGACAATTTCTGAATTCTCAGTGCTAATTTTATAGTTATTGGTGTGATAATTTGTGGAGGCCTCCTCCATATGAGCTCTGAGGAAGCAGAATTTTTCATTATCATTCCCAGCACTGAGCACAATTCCTGGCAAGTGGTGGGTCCTCAAAAACATGTACTTTGTCATTTTTACAAGAATGTGTCCATTTTGTCATTTAAAATAGAAAATTTTAAATGTACATACATCTTTCAGGAAAAGGTAGGGAAATGATCTAAAATCTTGAGAGTAGGGAAGAGCATTTTATGCGAAATGGCGATGGAAAATAACAAACAAAAGATAGGTATTGAATTTGATTACATGAATTTTAAAGTTTCTGATTGTAAAGACGAGACATAAAATTATGAGACAAGTAAACAGGAGAAAAACATTGGAAGAAAATATGGCACTATGGCAAACAACAAGTTGATAGCCTTAATATTTAAACCAATATGAAAAAATGTTTAAGAGCTGGCCTGAATAAAAACTTCACAGAAGAAGATCTGCGTGCAAAACAGAGCTCCACATCATACTTATCCAAGATTCACAAGGAAAAAGAAAAATATTTTTATTTGTTGGGTTAGCAAAAACAAAAGCTAACTATGGGGGCCCAGGGAATCACTCCCCTCACAGTCCTATGTGGGCTGAGGAAAGTGTCAATCATACCTTATTTCTGGAGGCAGTTTGGTGAAACAAAATCCTTCAGAATGAGAAAATGCTTGCTCCTCAAATAAGTTCCTGCAGGGACAAGCTCCCAGGACATGTGAACAGAGACATTCACCAACAACTTTTTTTGCTGTAGAGTACTGAGGACAAACAGGTTTCCAAGCCGGAGGTCAGGATACAGCCACACAGTGAAAGAGAAAGCGTCTGTGGCATGATGGTAAAGAATAAAGAGAAAGACTTTTTGTACCTTAGGACCCCATCTTCTTTCAAAATACTGTATATGGGTGACATTACATGAAAAACTTCAGTAGCTGAAAAACTGTAACCAAAGGCATGTTAGTATGTTAGTTCCCCCTCAGTCATGCCCCACTTTATGCAAAAAACCTATACATTGTTCGGCTGGTTGCTGCTTCTTCTTTTTTTTTTTTTGCAGTTTTTGGCTCTGGTATATGGGGCTGGCGCCCTACTCCTTTGAGCCAGAGCACCGCCCTAGGCTGTTTTTTTCTTTATAAGAAACAAACACCACTTTCACGGACAGCAAAGCACTGTGTTGGTCCTGTGTTGGAGAAGAGGATCCCTTCCTCTCTCTGCCTTCTGGACAGCTGAGGTTATCCCCAGCTGAAAGCAAGGTGGTAGGGTCACCATGTTGTGGCAGGCCTGGGGACAGACACAAACCCCTCCCAACAGAGGCCCCTGCCTCGAGGAGCTGTCCTGCACCATTGGAATGAATGAGGGGAAAAGGTGGGGGCAGGGAAGCCTGGCCAAAGGACCCCAAGTTCATCTTACAGGGCAAGCAGTGTGGCAGGGGTGGTGTGGGCCAGGAGGGCAGCAGAGGCACTGTCCAGAGCCACCTTCAGACATCAGGGCCCTTGCCTGGGAACAAAGGCGCCTGGGTGCTTCTGCCATTAGATGGTGTGCTCAGTCCCCACGGCCCCCACCCCTTCATTGTGTCTCCAGCCCACCCTCTGCCCTCCAAGTCTGCAACTTTCCTAACTGAGAGCCATGCGTCACGAGGAGGAAGTCATAATCTCCCTCCTCAAACAGTGCTGGTTCCGTTAAGCCCAGTAATAAAGAGGAAACGCAAAATAAATCTGCCAGCAGAAAACTAATAAGAAATGGGGCTCAGTACCTTTGGCAAAAAAGAGCACAGAAATGTCAAATATAATTTTTTTTCTATTAACGTGATATCCATAGACTCTTGTCAAGGAACTATCCGATCAGACCCCAAAATGAGCAATTATGAGAGATTGCTGTTTGAGTGAAAAGCCTCTGGCAGAGGAATTTAATTTTGGAAAGCAAAATATCTTGAAACTGGGGACCTGGCTGGCTTCCCAGGTGCAAGAGCAACACTGGGGACAGCATCCCCATGGCAGGGCCACCCCTGGGCAGGCGTGGGGTTCCAAAAGCAGTATAGGCGAGGGGGCCCATGTGTCCGGCAGAACTGGTGGGGACACTTGGGGTCTGTGTGCAGTGTGGACAGCAGGACATGGCCACTGACCAGACACAAAGGGTACCAGCTGAGGTGTGGCATATTGGGAGTAGCCTGTGTGTGGAGAACCAAGAGGAGCTCCCTGGAAGTGTTAACGTGTGGACCTGGGGGTGGCCTGGAAGAGGCAGGGGAGGTCAGAGCACATGTCCCTGCTGGTCTGAGTGAGCCCCTCCCTGACTCCTGTTTCCCCGTGTGAGCAGCCCCAGGTCTGGCGCTAAGATGCTTGCTGGCTAACCAGGGCTCACACTTCCCTCGCTCCGACCTCCAGGTCAGACACAATAAAAATGGCCTATGGGGAGGTCTCCCTGAGCCTGAGGTCAGCAAAGCAGGTCCTCCCTGGGAAAACTTGGAGGGCATGTGGAATGTCCAATCCTGTGGTCACAGCCTGGCCAAACCCTGGAGCAGAACCAATGCAGGCTCTAAATGTCATGTAAGGAAGTGCTTTGGGGAAATTTTGGAAAGATGCCCCAAGAGTTCACTTGGACCAACAGCCCAGGTAAGTTTCCACAGGTAACCCTGATGTCTTGTCACCTGCCCGCTGTTTAATTTAATCTACTCCTGATGCCTTCTGTGCTCTGGCAGCAGTCTGGGGGAATGCAAATTGCACCTGTCTGGTCCCTGTCTCCCTGGACTATGGATCCATGTGTCCAGTGGATGCTGCTCACAAACCAGCAAGACGACAGAAACACCAGTGAGCCCTCAGTGACGTTGGATTGTTCTTACCGTGAGACCTAGTTACTTTGGACACACACAGAGCAATACTCTCGATCTGGATAGGGAGGCAGGCGAGGTGCCAGAGGAGACAGGGGAGAGGGGCTGTGACCTCCCTAGCCTCAGAGAACCCCTTCCCTGCAAGCAGAGTGAGAACTGGGCTCTTCAGAGGGATGCGGACTACCAGGTACCATGGGGCTCAGGGGCTGTGGCCGCCCGAAAGACATGGTGCTGTTGGGGAGGGTCCCTTACTTCTGGGATGCCCCAAGGACCCTCAGGCAACTTAGGAACCCAGGGTTGATGCAGGAGTTGAGACCCCCTCCGAGGAGATCTTAGTGTCCAGTAACCCTCCAAATCCAGTCCTGGAGATGAGGCTCTGCTCAAGGTCAGACCGTGAATTTCATGCTGATCTACCCCCTGAAGTTCAGCTCCCACGTGCAGGACTGTGGATTCTGGAGCCCCGGCCAGCTCAACCCTGCCCTGTTGTTTATGAGCTGTGGGAGCTGCTTAGTCACCTGGGACTCCACTTTCTTGCCTGCAGAATGGGCTGCTGTGTGGACAGAGCATGAGCGGGGCTGGAACACAGCATCTGCTCAGTTAGTCATCATCTCACACATCCACCCTGCTAGCTCGGGCTAGAGGACTTCTCCTTTGTAAACGTCCCTTGCTTCTGAGCAGAAGCTGTTCTGTTCCTAACTGCCTGGCCTGAGGCTCCATCCACCCCAGAACTATAGACAATTCCCCTCAGGCAGTGAATTCCTTTGTAAAGCTTGAGCCTTTCTTTAATGGCAAACTTGAGTCTTTCTTTAATGAAAAGGATGAGTCACATCCGTCTCAGAAATCAAGTTCTGAAGTCATGCATCGGGTGAAATCCTAAATAGTCACAATGACCCTCAGCGACCCCTTAAGTAGCCTTGAAATATGCGCCAGGATGTGGTATCTCCCAGGGACCCAGGCAGCTGTCCCTGCATCTGGGGCCAGATTCCACTTCTCCCACTGAGCTCCAGGTGGGGGAGGTGGCCTGACTTTAGGGCCATGTTGTGTGAAAGACGTGGATCCCTACATGCCACAAACACACTGGCTTGGCAGAACAAGACACTCACACATGGCAACTCACAGGGCTACACATCCCACAGGGAATGTGAGGAAGGGCAGTGGGGACAGCCTGCATCTTTAGGGGTCTCAGGGAGCCACAATGGGAGGGCAGCCTGGGCCCCATGGAGGAATGAAGGGGGTCTGACGTGGCACACAGAGTCACTCATCAGTGACCCCAGCTCCATCGGGAGGGTCCTTGGATCACTGTAGTACAAAGGAGAAAGGGATGGTTGCTCTTGCAGAGAACATTCTGTGTTCAAAGACTGGGGCAACCCTCTCATTGTCACCCATTTAGCTGGGCAGCAGCACTGTTTCTTCATGAGCCTATTGGCTGAGTGGGGCAAATTTCATTCCAGCTGTGACCCAGTCTAAAATCAGAACTGACTCGAGACATTTCAAGGGGAGGAAAATTAATGCAGGGAATTTGTGCGAGGAGGTACAAGCCAAACACAAGAGGGTAAGGGACCAGAGTTTGGTGACAGCGGGAAGCCAACCCCACTTGTCACTGTCTTGGGTTAGAGATAAAAGGATGAGGCAAAGGCACTTCCAGAGAGGCCACCTGAGCTAGAGACAGACGGCTCCCCCGTCCCTCTCTCACCGCCGACAATGTCCTGCTAACGCTTCCTGGTGGCCAGCACTGCCCAGAAGTGGGGGACAAGCGGGCTAGAAAAAGCAGCTCCCAGGAAGCAAAGAGAAATGAGAAAGGTCAGAAAATGGCCCCAAGGACAGGAAAGCAAATGACCCACAAGTCTATGCATCTTTGTGGTTTCTGAAAGGAAATTTAAGTGTTTGCTATTTGTATATGTTGTGGGGATTTTTTTGTTAATTTTTTCATTGTGCTAAAATACATACAACAGAAAGTCTGCCCTTCTGATCATGTCAGAGTGTACAGAGCAGTGGTACTGTGCACATTGACACTGGCACCATCGTCACCCACGTCCTTGAGGCTCCTCTGCCCTGTGGCACATGTCCCAATGTCCTTCCTTCCTAGGACACGTGGGGACGGAGGGACCGCCTTCTGTCATCTTGGCGTTTGTTTTCCAAGCACTGGAGAGGCTTTTTTTGCCCTCTTTTTCGGTGTAACTGCCTTCTTTTGTGTTTAGTTGATTTTTTATAGTGAAATGTTTAAATTCTTTCCTCATTTCCTTTGGTGTGTATTTGATAACTGTTTGTGGTTGCTTGGAGATTACCTTTAATACAGTGAAGTTATTAGTTTCTAATTTGGATTTTACACCAGCTTAACTTCAATAACAAACTCCTTCACTCCGCTCCCACTCAGCTCAGGGCTCGATGTCACTAAATTACAACTTTCCACATGTCCAAAACATAAACAGATACTTTTCAAATGCACGAATCTCTTGAGTGATACAGAAAAAAAAAAAAGTGGAGATGCAAAACCAAGTCACAACACTGATCATTTGGGCCATTCCTGTCACCACCTCTCTGTGGCCCCCCAGCCCAGACAGGGGAGCACTATCTGTCACTTTCCCTTTCTCAGGGTCAGTGTTCCCAAAGGACAGTCTGCAGACTGCCACCTCACTCCAGGACTTTTAATCCGCAGATGCTGGTGCTCCTCTGTGGACTCAGGACCTGAAGTCTGTGCCTAAACAGTTCCCCAGGAAGTCTGCCTGAGGCACCAGAGACAATCCTCACACAGACCCAGAGCCCCCCACACCCCAGAGATATCAATTCGGGAGGTCTGGGGGCCTGAGAGCCTTTATGCCAAACACACCCTGCATCCCTGATTCTTGAACAGAACATCTGGGAAGCTGCTTTGGAAGATCACCCTTAGATGGTGCTGAAACTCTTCCGCTTCAGCCACGAGCACACACCAGGGCCGTCACCGCCAGCTCCTGGGGCTGGGATAACATCACAGCAGGTGCATGGCAGCCAGGCTGTGTGGATGGAGGAGCCAGACTAGAGTGCCAGCGCTTGTTCTTTGTGCTGGTCTGCCCTGGAGTGACGAGCAAGTTTTTGTGCCTTGCTGCACAAACCAGGCGATGGGCAGGTACGAGGGGCCAGCAGGAAGCTGAGACACACTCGCCGCCCGTTCACATGAGCAATCTTTCTGAAGTGCCACCCACAACCTCTGCTGGGAAGCTGTTGTTTCATCTTAAAAGTAGCATCCCGATAAAAATCATGTGGGCGGGAGCTTTCTCACCAGAACTGCATCCGTTATTTCTCTCACTCTTCTTTGTATTCTGTTTTCAGGGTTTTTCTTCCTCTTCCTAAAAGAAAAATGTTGTATAAAAGTTGCAAAAGATTGAGTCATGCTAAGAAGTGGGCGTCTTCCTCTGATCCAGCCCCTGAGGCACTGTCCTGTTGTGGCTGAGAGAGTGGGCTTGGGACTTTGATGTGTGGGTTCAAATCCTGGCTTGGGAGACTTCCCATGTGAGTGGCCGCTGTCTTAGTTCATTTCATATTGCTTTGACAAAGTACCTGAGACTTCATAGTCTACAAAGAAAAAGAGGTTTACTTATGATCCTGGTGGCTGAAATGTCCAAGATTGGGTATCTGCTTCTGCTGAAGGCCTCAGTTAGAAGGGGGAACAGGTGTACAGGGAGCATGTGGCAAGAGAAGAAGCAGAAGAAAGAGACCCAGAAAGCTCTCCAGGGAACCTGGGGGGCAGAACTCACTCACTACTGGGGCCCTAATACTCACCTTAGTACCAGGACCCACCTCCCAAGCTGCCACATCCGGATCAAATTTGAATGTGAGTTGGGTGGGAACGAACAACTGTATCTAAACCACAGCAACCCTGGACAAACCACTTAACTTCTCTGAGCCTCAAGTTTCCGCCTGCTAAGTATGGAAGATGAGCAGTCCTGGTCCCTGCTAGCACCTACATGCCAGAGCTACTGTGGTGAGTGATTAATACACATCAGACATCGTAGGGCAGAGCCTGACTCATAGGAAGTGCTTGATAAATATTAAATATCGCTTTTATTACTTTGAGGATTTTTTACTAAACACCTTAACTTATAATTTTTGAGTATATATATATATATATAATATTCTTTGCCAAACCCAAACCAAAATGGTCCATCAATTTCATTGAGCATGACTGAGTCCCATTCCCCACTCACGATCTCACACCCAGGAGACCCACACACTGGTTAAAGTGAGAACAGTGGTTGGAGGAGTGTGGGAGGGAGGTGGCCTGGGGGGGACAGGAGGAGAGGTGGGAAGACAGAGGCAGATAGATGTGAGGAATATTCAGGAGATTCCACAATGCCTGATGTCATCATGTGTAGGAGTGAGAGAAGAGAAGGATCAAAGGTGACTCCTACATTACAGTCCCGAGAACTTGGCGTCCCTGAACAGCCTGCAGGAGGCTCTGGGGGTAGCAGTGGGGAGGAACAGAATAGAGTTTCGGGTGGATAAACTTGCCAGGCAGCACAGCATGGTGGATAAAGGTGCGGACTATTCATCAGGGAACTGTGCTCTGTACACAGCGAGGGCTCAGCAACGTCATTCTGGTGACATAGATGTTACTGATCACCGTGACTGTGGGAATGGACCAGAATTCTGCAAACTGTGTTCCACTGGCTAAATCTGGTTGTCTGTCTATTTGTAAATAAAGTTTTATCGACACCCTGCCACACTTTCATTTACACACTGTCTGTCACTGTTCTCTACATGGCAGAGCTGAGTGATGGCCACAGAGTGGCATGGCCCACAGAGCCTGAACTATCTGTGTACTATCCCTTTACAGAAAACCTTCTCAACTGTTTGAATTATATTCGTAAGTGAGATCATGCCCAGCGGATAGAAGAGAGACAAGGTCTAAAACTTGCGAAACTTAAGCACTTAGATTTGCTTGAAGGGGGGGAAAGAGATGCACAAGGTCCCACAGGGAGTCCAGAGAAGAGGAAAACCAGGAAAGCTTAAGACAGAAAAATCAAGAAAAGGGAGGTTTTTCCTAACAGAAGGGCCAGCTCATCCCTGCTGTGTTCTATGTGGCAGCTTCGTTATTCTCTCTGATACCAGATTTCTCTGCCACCGCATTTGTAGGCAGGTGGATTTCCCCAGCCACTAAGGTGCAAGGCCTTCTCCGTTTAGAAGGCTCAGTTTGAGGCTTTCTTGGCCTCTCCTGGCCCCAAGGCCAAATGGCTGGGGAAAGGGCTCTGCATGGGCTGGAGTCGACAGTGCCCTGGCAGGTGGGGCCATATTGCACAGCCTGGGTGTCAGTGCACCTTTCCAGTGCCCCCGGTCCGAAACCCTGCCAGTAGTGTCTTCAGTCTTGAGCCCTGACCTGTGGAGGAGTTTCCACAGCATCGTGATGCCACAAGACATGACACTCACTTATGCAACTGGCCTTTGGGAAGGTCAGATCTCAGCTATAGACTGCATCACAGTCACTTCCACTGTAGGAAGGTGAGCTGTGCTTGGTGCAGGCCAGGCTGAGGGTCATAACTTTGCTGCTAAGTCACTCAGGGACACATGGTCATGGGCACTGGCCTGACTGCTGCTCTGGGGATCCATCTGCTGGCTGTGTCGCATTGACTCCAGGTTCTGCCCTCTGGCCTCAGAATTTCACAGGAGGTAATCACGCACACTGAGTCTGGCCAAGACTGGAGTTTCTCCCTTGGATTTTCTTTCCCGTCTCTCCTGAGCTTGCCATTGACTGACACAAACTGCCTGGACTTGCCACTGCCCTTTCAAATCCCAGGCATCGCTTGCTCGGTTGGACAAGAACAGAAACAAAGCTCTGAATCCTCCTGGAGGTCCACCCTGGCACAGCCCCCTCTTAGTTGCTGCAGAGATGTGAAACTTCGCACCAGCCTGAGGCTCGGGGCATGCTGTGCTGTTCCCTTCCATTCTGTTCTTTTTCCCCAAAGAGTTTATGCAGAAGTTCCTGAGGCAAAACTTCAGTTCACCTGCCATGAAAGTGGCCTTAAATAGACACTGCGCAAGACGACTGTGCCTGGCTTAGGAGTGCTCAGATGTGCGTGGAAATCCACAGCTGGGCAGAGAAAGGCGTGAAACACCAGGGTCCTGCATTGAGCATAAAAGCCACATGTTTCCATGGAAACAGCACAGAATCTGACCAAGGAAGTGCATGCTGAATGTAAAATATTTGTTTAATTTCAGTGTGGGTAGATTTTAAGCTGTGTATTCCCAGTGCTATTGGAGATGCTCGTGGGACACTAAATGACTCTAATCTCTTTGTGTTTTTAATTAGTTTTTCCAGAGGACTGATTCCTTGTGAATAAAGGGTGGGGGACACAAAGCAATGTACATAAGCCAGGATCAGAAACAACCTGAAGGCAAAAGGAAACAGGACCTGGTGGAGTCTGTAATCAGAAAAACTGGCTCAGGTGCTGGCCTAAGCAGCCTCCTGTGGCAGTCAGCTCTGTGGTCCCCTCTCCACCGCTGGGTTCCAGAGGAAGGGGAGGAGCAGGAAGCGCCTCTTCCTGTCTGGGCTGTAGGTGGCCCAGGCAGATCCCTGTGAGGATTTGCAGACTTCGACCAGTAAGTTCAATGTCAATGTCAGTAAAAGGCGAAAGACTTATGCAATCTGAAGAGAAAACAGAGTTCAATTTCAATGTCAGGACAAACTATAGGTCATTCCCTGAGGTGACCAAGGAAGCTTTGATTTAGGAAAGTGACTGTGGAGAGTGGTGTCCTAGGCATCAGTTTCTTACCCTGGGAGAGGAGTGTGTGTGCTGCCCTGTGTAACTCAGGCCCAGCCCAGTGCCCTGCTCTGACCGTGGAGGGGGGCTGTGACCAGCTATGAGGGTCCCTCTTCCCCTTGTTTCTCTCCTTCCCTCTCCCCGTCTCTTTCTCCCTCTCTCCCTCTCTTTCTCTTTCTCTGTCTCCCTCTCTCCCCTCAGAGAGAAGACTTTTGTACTCCCAAATGGTAAACTGCAGGTGGGGACTCTGAGGAGCAACCGCCTGGCAAGGTGCTCCTGATCTCTGCTGGGACCACCTGCTCGCCTCCCCAGGGTATCCTAAGCCACCTTGGTGCTTGGAGCCATCTGGAACCTCTGATCCCACATAGTGATCCCTGCTCCCAGGGCAGCCTCTCCGTGGGGAGGAGATTAGGCCCTTCTTCTCCCTGTCCCCTCTCCTCCCTCCCAAGGCACTTGGGAGAACCACACCTCCCCCCCACACACACACACTTTTGGAGAGGCCCTGTGGGATCTCCTGACTCACTAGGGACAACTAGGGCATCCCCTGGGTCTGGAGGGGCCTGGTGGGCAGAGAGGGAGACCCATGGTTCATGCTGTCCTCTCTGAATTGCCAAAAATCAATGACAAGACCCAAAATTCACTCCCACCCTGCAGATCGAATAGCCTGAGGGCTGATGGTGCGGAAGATGCAAGCACTTTTATGATTAGGGCCAAGCAGCAACAGCTGAGATTTGTGATCAAGGTTACATTTCAATTAGCGGAACTGACAAGCATGAGCTCCTGTTCAGTGGCTTCAGCCGGAGCCGCTGCCCCCAGCCCTCCCACCTCAGGCCCCTGCAGCCCCCACATTGCCAATTCCTTATCTCTGCACTGTCCCCTCCAGAACTTCCCATCCAGAAGCTACAGCCCTGAGCAGGGGAGCCTGGAATAGCCCCCAGCCCACACCCCGAGTCCAAACCCAACAGAAACCCTAGGGGTAGGAGCTCAGGCTGCCTCTGGGGTTTCTGCCACCTGGACAGAGCAGAACGGGGTGCAGGTGGGGTGAACCTCTGCACCCCTCCCTCATCCTGCTCCCACCACCTGAAACCACACTGGACAAGGGGCCGTGCTTCCTTTCTGAGGATCTCCAAGTAACTGGAGCTGGGCCAGGGCTGTGAGATGGGGCGGTTGGGGTGATGTGGTCCTCCTGGGCCTTCACATGCCCACTCAGGGACACTGACAGTGTCTGAGCTTTACTGGAAAACAGGCACTAAGGTGAGTCTGCACATGTCTCTCATCACCACACTCAAGTGCCCACGGCCTGAGAGGCTTGCCATCCATTCCAGAGCCACCTGCCACCCTGAGCCCAGAGAGCACCTGTCACCTCAGTCCCCCGGGGTGTGTCATTGGCTGACCCGGCCAGGCAGCACCTGCTGAATGGGTGCCGCTCACTCTACTTCCCCAGGGAGCCGGGCGGCTGGGCTGCCCACAGATAGTGGGTGCTCCATCGGGAGCAATCAGACATCCTCACAAGAGTGTCTGATCCACACCAAGCCCAACAGTGATATTTGGCAGCACACAAGCAACCCCCACAGGCTCACGTGGGGGAAGGTAAAGATGGGGACACCACGGCTTCCACCCAGTCCCCCTGGGGCCTCACACCTCCAACCACCTGCCTGCCTTCCAGTGTAGGAGTTGAGAAACGCATGCATGGCAATTTGTAAGCAGCACTGAGAACTCCAGCCCTTCCAGAAGCATCTGCATCTTGCTGGCAAGGTCATATTCAGGCACAGGGAGAGGTGAGCACAGACCACCGGTTGCCAGAATGGGCAGGCCAGCTGCTACCCCTGTGATGTGGATGGCCTGGCTCAGCACAGGCTCTAGAGGCCCTGGGTGACCAGCAGCTGGGCACTGGGAACCATCAGGACCCCTGTGTGCACGTGTGGTGTGGCGTCCTCTTGAGTGTGCAATGGGGGGTCCCTGCAAACTGTGAAGTGCTGCACCCCAGCAGGCAGTGAGAGCACCTTTACCACCTTGCCCAGCTCCCCCCTGCTCCTCTCTCCTTTCTCCAGAGCCCCCTGCACCCCTGAGGGACCTGAGGGAATTGTCTCCAGCACCAGGTGTTCTGGAAACAGCCACGGCAGCCGCGGCCACCAGGCAGGCAGGGCCGCAGAGCCTGTGAAATGCCATCCCCTTCCTCTCTCAGCATTTTGTTAGGAATCAGAATAGCCACATATTTCATTTTATAAATAAACATTCATTAAATTCATATAATGTGGATTTATGGCTGAATTTGAGAGGAAATTAAAGGAGTAAAGAACCTGCAAGTCTTTGAATGTGTTGTCCTGAGGCAGAAACGTCTCAGCGTGGTGTTCACGCTTCCTACTGCATTATTTAAATTCACTTGACTCAGTTGTTAGGAAATAGTCTTAATTTTGACAGTTCTAACATTCATTTTTACTTTAAGTTTTACTTTAAATATAAAACACGCGCATTTAATGTTCTACTGAAAGTTCAGTAAACTCAAGGCAAATAATATTCCTAAGCAACTTCTGAAAGATTTAGCCAAGTTCTGACAAAAATCACCACCTCAGATGGAGGGCAGGCTCTGTCTTTCTTCCCCACCTCTGGGGTGCGAGGGGACCCCAGTGGTTGTAGTGTGGGTGGGTGGGGGGATTCCAGGAGGCTGCACCTTTGAGGTATCTGAAGGTTTCTCCAAGGAACCAAGAGGATGTTTGGGTTGATGGGATCCCAGGGAGGTCAGAGAAGCCCCCCAGGGAGGGGTCCTTGTCTGCAACTCCCACCCCACAACCCAGGCAGGGCAGCATTGGCCCTTCTGGCTATGGCACAGAGGTTCCCGGCATGGGGAAGAGAAATTCCTTCTTAGCCTCTGGAGGCAGAACTGTCTCCCACGCAGCAGAACTGTGTTCCTCATTAGCAACAAAACCCTCATCAGGGTCTGTGTGGACACTTGCGTCTCACTTCACCTTGTAGGTTAGGGGGCTGTCTGGGATGGAGGACCTCAGCACAGTGAAGACGCGTTCGTGCTCCCTTAAAGTGCTCTTCACCTGTGCAAAGAGCCTCGCCTATGTAAAAATAAATAAATCTCAGGACATCCTCCCAACCCCTGACACAAAAGGGGAAGCAAAGGCCTCAGGCACCGTTGAGGGGCTGTCATTCATAAGGACATAAACAAGGACATGCAAATTGTAACTTTGGGTCTGTAGGCCAAGTCCAGCTCCTAAAAGTAAAGTCTGTTCATGCCATACTAATAATGAATTTCAGGTGTATCTTTCCGGGTACAGAACAGAAAAGACAGGACCAGACGTTCTTCTGCCCCGGGGATGTCTATGTAACTGACACTCCTTCACTCCCTTGTTCCCACTGACCTCATCTTACCTACAAGGTAGGTTTTCCTGGATCAGCCTGGAATGTAACCATTTTGTCTCACTGCCCACCACCCCTGCTTTTTCTTTCTTTTCTGTATCCCCTATTTCCCTTCCAAATTCCCCTACTGAAAAACAGCCACAGATTTTTCTGTGCTTTGTGTTTTTTTCCTGGGTTGTCCAATACTATGGCTTAACTTCCATTGACAGAGATTTGGGCCTCAGTCATGTATTTTGGGCAATTACCTCTCATGACTAAGACACAGAGGCCAAATAGACCACAGCAGAGCTACACTGGAGGGCTGGGTGCATGGATAGGGACTGGGTTAACTTCTCAAGGGGGGATATTTGTTCTGAAATAGGTTTGAAGGTGTTTCTGGATGGAGGCATGAAGACCTAAGTCTCATTTCTGTCCCCAAATCTGGATAGAGAACTCAAGTCCAAACAGCCCAACCATCCTACCTGGATTCTGTGTGACATTTTCATGTCATTCGAGGGTCACCTACACACTGGAATGGAATGGTCACAGCAAAAAGATAAATCCTGCAAACCAGGGTAGTGGGTGCCTGAGCAGTTGGTACAAGCAAAATGAGCCTTGACGTAGAAATTCTCTCAATGTCACTTTGGGATTCTTGCTCAGGAATCAAGGGACAGCCCTCTCCCCACCCAAGTCCTGGGACAGGCTGAGAGCCATGATAATCCTGGGTGCTGGCACCTTCTGCTTCTCCAGCTTGAGGGACCAACACTCTTATTCCTTCTGAAGCATCTGACCGTGGGGCCAGGTCTCTGTGCACCTGGCCTTCCATCTGCAGTTTCCCTTATGACCTTCCTCCCCAACACGAGGCACAGGAAGCTCCTGGAGTGGGGCCTGCATGTCTGTGTTTAACAACTCAGCGCTTGGGCTTATGTCAGGCCAGCAATTTAGTAACAGCGGGGAGCAGGGGCCATCTTCACCAGTAGATCATGTTCTGCTTTGACGGCCAAAGCACACTTCAGGCGAGGATGCTGTCCTTCCTGACGATGGCTGTGACTTTTACAAGGCTATTTAACACTCCAAGCTAATATGACAGCGTGAGGGAAATTACCTGTGATGATAGCTATCCCTGCCACCTACAAATTCCCAGCATTTCCCCCATAAAATGCTAACGTCACTAATTACTCAGCCCACAGGTATTTGTAAACAGGATGGACACATGTGAGACAGAGTAGACACACACAATCTTTGAAAAATCTCTAGAATGCGTTTTGAATTTGGTGATAAATGGGACATTCCTTTCAAGGACAACGCAAAGAAATGGTCCATGACTGCTGAGAAGCAAAGTTATTTGGACAGCAATTTCCCCTTGTCCTTAGGAGCTATTGTTGATTCCAAAGGATGCTTCCTCCTTCAAATGACCCAGGTGACAAATGGCCCCTGCAGGGAGCACCCTGCCATAGCAGCCCTGCACATCTTCCCAGCTTTGTCCTTGGAGGGAAACACCCAGGAGTGGCCCAGGTTGAGGGTCCTGGCCATGAATCTTCAGGTGCAGACCAGGTGCGTTAGGAACAGCCTGGCATGAGGAAAGGGGAAGGGCTCACAGTGCACGTTTGTCCCCCAGACCTTTGTACTTAGCCCTTGTCCAGAGAGCAGTGCTGAGAAACCCCGTATTTACCACAAGCCCCAGGAAGTGTCTGGCGCTTTCTCATTTGGGGGCTTCTGACCCAGGGCAGGTGGCAGGGCCGGGACTGCAGAGACTCGGGTCTGCTCTGTCTCTGTAGATTCTTCCTCACGCTGATGCCTTTCTCTAGGACTTGTACCATTTTGAATTGTGACTGCCTTGTCAGCAACCACGGCCTTATCTCTGGGAATTCTGTGTCTGCAGGTTCAGATGACTCTGGGGCCCCTTCTGGGGAGGGGAGAGCATGGCACTAGGCAGAGAGGAGGCTCTGGGGAGGGGGCAGCTGTGGCCCCAGGCCACACAGCCTGGGAGTCTGTGCAATTCCCTCGTGGAGTCTCCAGGTACTCCCAGCCAATTCAGGGCATCTCAGTTGAGTTGGAACAGGGTCTTCAGGGCACCCAGCAGGCTCCTGTGGGAAGCAGAATCAGCTCACAAGAGACAGTTTATGAAAAGATTATCCTCAGAGCTGCTGCAGGGTACAGGGACCTACAGGACACAGGTGTCCCAGGGACTAGCCTGGCAGGAGGCCACCCCTTCTCTTAGGCCTGCGGCAGGGGAGGAGAGAGCGTCACAGGGCCAGGAGGGCCAGGAGGGCTGTGGTCCTGGGGAGATGGATGCTGCTGACCGGCAGGAAGGGCTGCGGAGGAGGCCAGGGAGTGACGCAAACCCTGCTGCTGACCCCGAGCCAGCCCAGTCCCTGGAAGGCTCCCCCTGTCAATCACTTCCCTTCTTCTCTCCCTCACCCTGGGCTTGGCACACCGGAGCAGCAGGACCCAGACACTTCAGTATCTCTGCAGTATTTCCCCTGGAGCACAGGTGTAGCTAAGATGTGTACATAAGCAGCAATTTAGCAAATAAGTATCTAGTAAAAATTTGGGAGTAGTATTTTTAATTAGCAAATTTTCACTGCATGTTTAAGTAAAACATGGCAACGTCTTCCATTTTCCTGATCTGGTTTAGTAAAATGCTACTGACAGAACTAAAATCCCCATCGCAACCCAGTGTGCTGAGTTCACTGGACAAAATCATCGGATTTCCTCTCTCCCCATGGCTGCTCCCCAGCCTTCTCTGCACTCTCCAGGTGGGTGGGAAAGTTGGCACTGAGAGTCCGGCCCCTTGGACGCTCTGCTGGCCTTGGGGCCATTCGCTGGCTCAGCTCTGCCCCCAGCAGCACAGGCAGGGCCCTGCCAGGCTGTCTGACTCAGCTGGCCCTGGCTGCACACCTCCTCCCACTCAGTTTCCTCTGGCCTCCGCTAACAGAGTGGACTCCGCCTCATCTGCCTCCCTGCGCCATCAAATGTCTTTATTCAGAGAGCTCTCCTGCCTGGGCCTGCTTCCAGGGCAGGATGGTGTTGATGCCAAATCCATCATCTAGTGGACCTGGACAACTAATCAATGAAGCAGCGCAGAGCCCCAGGTGGCTCCAAGGTGAGAAAAGCATGGGGTGGGAGGGCAGTTTCTTTTTGACCCTGCAATATCCAGACTCCCACCATGAACAGTCTATTCTGTGTCATGTTGGCATGAAGCAGAGTCCTCTGCCACAGCTCCCGTGTCCACATATTCATTTAATAATGCCCACATTTATTCAGCACATACCTCCCAACGTGAGAACATCCGCCCAGGGTGCACAGGAGCTAACTTCAGTGGGGGCCACTCTGCTTGTTCCGGCCAGACATCTGTCTCCATCCATTGCTCTGAGCCAGTCCTGCCTTCTTCCTTTGCCCCCCACGTACTATGTGGTCCCTGGAGGCTGACCCATGCTCCCCAGCTCTAGGAGGGCCGTGGCCTGTCCTGGTCCATGTTGGCCTCAGCCCCTAGACTCAGAGAAGGTTTAGAGGTGGGTGTCTGACCTCTGCCAGAACAAGAGGCTCTTGCCCAACCTTTGCTGGGGTTCACAGAAAGGACAAGTCCTCTTTCCACAGGAGCTGGGCACCTGCTGGGGCGTCAACCCAGAATGACTCAGAGCCTTGGAGGAAGGAGATCCTGGAAATGCAGTCAGTGGGGAAACCAGAGATGGACACTGGAGAAACACAGAGGATGGGAACCCACCAGTTCCTGAGATCTCACATCACATGAAGTGGTACCCGCATTTTATTTATTGAGATAATTTGAGCTGTGTTTTGTTACTTGCCACAAAAAGGACCCCCCCCAAAATGTAATTTAACAAGAAAAGTTGGAATCAGGAAATGCATAGCAAAAAAAAAAAAAAAGAAAGAAAGAAAATATTCACCCTTTCAGTTGCCAGATTCCACATTGCTGATGGAGTGAGAAATCCTCTCTCGTCCTGCCAAACTGTGTCATTGCTCTGATGCCTACGGGGAATTTGGCAAAGCGCCCTCTAGGCCACATGTGGGCCTCCTCGGGCACAGAGCTCAGAGGTGTCCCGAGGATTTAGCAGGGAAGGTAAAATGCCTTTTATTTTCTTCTTTTAATGTTCCCCCCTAATGGACTGTCAATTCTACTGCTGTTGCGTTTTTATTTCCTGCCAAGGTAAACTCTAATTCACAGGCTCATTAACCACGCGTGCTATTCTGGGCTCTTTGATAGGGATATCCTGGGGCTCAGGGTAGCTCACAGGGTCTGAGGGACAAGCCCACAGCTGAGTGCTGGGACATCAATTCTCAGGGAGGTTGGAACACACCCATCGCCACCAGCGCGCAGGACTGGGGTTGAGTGCAGAATCCCAGACTCCACCACCAGGGACAGGGCCCAGCAGGGGCTGCCACCGATGGTTCTGTGGACAAGGGGCCCAGGCCTCCTACTCCTCACACTGAAGTGTAGCCAGGGTGATGCCCTGGGGCTGCCTCCTGCTCTATCAAGGCCTTGTGTCCTGTCGGCAATAGTGGGGTCAGTCAGGCCTGATGGCCTCAGGAGCCTCTGGGTGAGGCCAGCAGAGTTGCTGTGTCTCTCAGGGCACAACACGATGTGGCCACAGTGCTAAGCTGGGCCGTGCCCTCCTGCCATGTGAGGGGCTCTGGGGTCACCTCGTCCAGAGTAGACACCTACAGAAAGGTACTTTCCCTGGAGCAGCTATGATGCAGGGAGCCATGTCTGGGATGCCTAGAGGTATGGGGAGCTGGCCACTGCCCAGGAGTCTGGGACGCTCCCCTGTGCAGAATCCTGAGGGTGGCACATGCTGGGCTGTTGCAGTGGCAGAGGCAGCAAAGGGGACAGCCATGAGGCTGTCTGCACTGGCAGCTCCCAGATGAGTGGGACACCTGAGTCCTGAAGGCCCAGCATGCACTGGGGAAACTGGCGGGGCTGCAGCCACAGTGGAGCTGCAATGTCCTCAGGGGCGGGATACCGAGGTCTGCTGGGGGGAGTCTCCCAGGACGGCAGCTCGGCCAACACACCAGACTGATCTTGCCCACGGGGCTGCACTAGGGCACAGCCACCCAGGCACCCCGACCACAGAGGATGCCCCACCCACACATCCCTCTGGCCCTCACTCACCCATTCACCAGTGAACACTGGCTGGGTGCCAGCCGCGCCCAGAGCTCTCCCTCCTGAGTCCTGCAGGTAACTGCCCATTAGTCATCCCAGGATGGAGGGCGAGTTTCCGCAGGAAAACAGAGCAGCTGTTTCTAGCAGCAGGTGGTACCTGCAGGGTGGGCTTGATTCCAGTGGTTGCCACACCTGGACCCCCAGGATGCAGTGGTCTGTCCCTGCCTCCCTCCACTCCCCATCTCATCCCCCACAAACCTTCCCCTCATGCATCCCGTCAGCATCAGACACGGATTCTCCCCCAGGACTTGCAATAACATTCCCATCAAGGCCTGGGAGCCCCCTATTTCTCAGCCAGCCCTGCCCACTGTCCAGGTCCCCACCGGAACCCCCCCATAGTCACCCCTTCCTCTCCCCTAAAGGTGCCCCAGGGCCTTTGCACATACTGTCTCCCACATGCTCTTCCCCATAGCTCTGCGTGGCTCACCCCTTCCTCACTCAGGTCTGCTCAGAGACCACCCCCCAGAGTGGCTCCTACCACACCTGCCTGGCATCAACTCCTCACTGCCCTCTCTTCTGTGTCCTTACCACCAGCCCCCCACCGGTGCTGACCACTGGGTGCAGGTCTTAGAGATAACCCAGCACAAGCACTGCGGCTGAGGAAACTGAGGCCTAGAGTAAGGTCAGAGCAAGTTGGGGGAGGCCCAGGGCTAGGGCAGCGTCCTGGTCATCCATCCAGAGCTCTTTTTCCAGACGGTCAGGCTGGCTTTTGGGAAAGGTGGCCTAATAAACCGAGGCCCCATGTCTCCTTGCACGGAGAGGCATTTTCCTGAGAGCCATCAGGCCGAGCGCTCTGGGGTCTGGGTCAGGACCCACCCAGCTGCCCCCATATCTTTCATTCCTTGAATAGCAGCAGCAGCAAAGTTTAACCGAGAGGGAGTTTTCATGGTGGGTTTGTTGTTTCCGTTTAAAGTTACATTGATTTCCACAATCATCCCAGGATAAATGGTGCCTCAGTGCTAAAGCCTACAAAGGCTCAAGGACCAGCAATGCCTCATTAAGAGTCCACCTTCTCAGTCCTTCCCCAGACCCGTCCAGCCAGAGGCTGCATCCTCACAAGCTCCTCAGGGCTCTGTGTGCTCAGTTAGCTTGAGGAGCTGCTTTGAGGAAAGCTTCTCACACCTGCCACACACTGGCGCCTCCCAGGGACTGCCCACCCCAGAGAGGCCCAGCTAATTGACATGGAGGGGTTAAAGTTCCTGGACGACCCCAGGGTGTGGCAGAGCTCCAGAGTCACTGGCAGAGGGACATGGAAGGATGGGGACAGGAGGACTCGTCACTCAGCAGCAGGTGGTCTTGTCTGTAGGCCACGGAGCTGCCCTTGTCCTATGATCCAACAGGAGAGGGGGGCTCACTGAGCTTCCTGTCAGAGATAACAGGCAAGGCTGCTGAGCAGACACCCTGCATAGAGCCGACTGGGACCATCATGCTAATGTGTGCAGCCCTAAGACAATCCCCAGGTCCCTGGGGCCTCTGACAATGCACTCTTGCTGGCAAAGCCTTTTCCCTATACAAAGCCACCTGCTTAAAACTCTGCCGTGGGGCTGGTGTCAGACGCTCACTCCTTTGCTGGATGTGACTCTGGCCTCTGGTCTCATCTGCAGTGCACAAGGGTAACACCTTGGCCTCCTCTGAGAACCATCCTGCTGTGACAACCAGGGCATGGGATAGCCGAGTTAGGGTGATGGCAGCTTTAGATCCAATGCGGCCGCACATTCCAGCACAGCCCAAAGCGTGAGCCCCTGATGGAAGGCGTGGGCTTCAGGAGCAGCAGGAAGCAGACCACAGTGTCCCCTTTAGCCCCTGCACTGACAATATCTCTCCGACAGGGGACCAGCCGCTCCACGTAGAAAACACTTAGGTGTCCACAGCCCCCAAGCCTCGTGTCATGGACCCTCCTTTGGCCAAAGGAGAGAGACACACCTTGCTGGCTCCAGCATTGACATCTCAGGGAAGGACTCCAGTGGAAGTGTCTCAGGCCAAGTGACCACCCTGCATGGATGACTGGTGGCTGTAGGAGTGGACTCATGTCCACCATGAGATGAGTGCAGGACGTGGTGATGTGTGAGAAGCTTCTGCGGAGGAGGACCACACCCCAGTCATCTTTGTACCCTCAGTGCTGGCAGGGTGGGTGCCTGTGAGTGAATGAATGGTGAGTGAATGATGGGGAGCCCCACAGAGGAGGTGATTCCCACACGGAGTCTGAGAGATGAGTAGGGAAGCCAGGCCCAAGATGGGAGTCGGTGAGGGAGCAGAGCAGGAAAAGCATTGCAGAAAGGGGCAAGAGAAAAGGAAGATCCAGAGGGAAAGGGATGCGGCTGAGCTTTGTTGGGGAACAAGGGGTCTTTATCTTGGGCAAAGACAGAGAGTAGAGCTGAGGGGGACAGCAGCCCTGCAGGAGGTGTGCTGGCCAGGGAGGGGACGGGAAGATGGGCAGCAAAGCCTCTGCCCCAGCCAGGGCCTAGGGGTCCAGAGGGAAAGCAGTGCCCAAGCCCCATTTCAGGGGCCAAGAGCAAAGGGACACATCAGGGCAGTGTCTTCACAGCACTGAGCCCATAGGAAGGATAGCTCAGGGGACTTCACCTGCATCCCGGACCCCAGAAGCTGCCTGGACACCAGTCCAGACCTGCACATTTCCTAGGAGTGAAATCTTGGGTGGAGGACTTGAGTTCCCTGTGCCTCAGTTTCCTCCATTCTCTCCGTGTGCTGGGTGAGTGCAGGAGGCCCCAGGCCTCCATGAGGGTGAGGCTGAGAGTTCAGGGACGGGTGGTGGGGACCTGCCCGTATGGCCTCCTGGCATCGCTGGCATCACAGCCACAGTCACATGGCTGTCTCTGTGTGCCCTCTTACTCCCTGCACCAGTCCCAGCCTTGGTGTCCCCTATACCCTGCTGCACTCTGATTTGTCCCCTGTGTGCCCCCTGGGCTGCCTGTGGTGAGTCGGAGACAGAGGGCAGACAGTGACAATGGGAATCTGAGCCCCCTTCTCTCTAGCCTCCCTGGATTCCCTGGGGTCCCTGGAGTTAGCAGCTGCCACTTTCTGAAGGGCCCCAGACAAGTTGGAGCCTCATCCTGGAAAGGAGTTTCCCAGGAGGGATCATAGACACTCCTGTCCTGACCCAGAGGGTGGTAGGGGTGGGCTGTGCAGCAGCAACCCTGACTGGGCAGCCTGCGGGGAGACCTGGCCGTCCTGGCCGACCCTAGAGTCCTGTGAGCATGCCGGACTGAGCACCATGCAGGGCCCAGGACCCCAGTTGACCAAGGGGAGCAGGCTCCTCAGGGGGCCCCAGTTGGCTGTCAGTCTCCCAGAATGTATTCCTGCGGTCACCCACATTCCCAAGGACTTGTGTGTCCCACAGAGAGGGTACCTCAGGCACCGACATTCCTTATGGCGAGCAGGAGTCTATCCGTCTCAGTGTTCCTGTTGGAAATCATCTGAGGGAGCATCTAGCCGGGAAGCCGGCGCTGTGCGAGGACATGCTGAGCAAACAGGCTCTGTAACTCTTGGTGCTGTGACCTCTAACCGCAGGGGACCAGGGAGACACTTTGTGCCCTGTAACATGGCTGCAGGATCTTTGGGCCCCCTAACTCACTTCATCTCTGGAGCCATGACTTCTGTGACACATCTGACGTAGACAGGCCACGGACTGCTGCTGTCTCCCACCCTGCCCGCTGCGGGGGTCCTGGAAACATCCCTGAGCTGATCTGCTCCGGCCGGGCCTCCTGCAGCCCTGCGCCCTGCCGGCTCAGGGGGTCCCATGTGCAGCCTCCATTCAGGATCCCGGCAC
>CAUYON010146634.1:0-20429 GCA_963573935.1 Arctocebus calabarensis
TATCAATGTCTTTATATAGTGATCAAGAAAATGCCATGAAGGCTATCTATAACAGTACAATGAAAACATTTCTGAATGTATATGAATTGTGCCCTATGATTGCACCAATGTACAGAATTATGATTCAATAAAATTATAAAACAAAACAAAACAAAACAAAAAAAACACCATCAGATATTTCAAATTTATTTACCTGTGGACATGCTATTGACACTTTGTTACTATGACCAATCTTGGTTTGGCGACTGCCACCAAATATAAATAATATAAAATACTTCACATAGTACCTGCCACACAAACACTTCTTCCTTCTATTATTCCATAAGAGAACTTGACATTTCTGATCGCAAGATATCTATTTTGTAAGTATATTCTGCTTTCGTTACTTAACTATTTCTTATATATTCTATATATTCTTGAAATAAAGTGGATTGAACATACAGTGGGAAAAACTCCATTGATAAAATAGTATTAAAAAATCTCAAATTCGATAACAATGTTAGCAAGTTTTTTTTTTTTTTTTTTTTTTTTTTTAGAAACAGAGTCTCACTTTCTTGCCCTCAGTAGTGTGCCGTGGCATCACAGCTCACAGCCACCTCCAGCTCCTGGGTTTAGGTGATTCTCCTGCCTCAGCCTCCCGAGTAGCTGGGACTACAGGTGCCCACCATAATGCCTGGCTATTTTTTAGTTGCAGTTTGGCTGGGGCCAGGTTTGAACCCACCACTCTTGGTATATAGGGCCGGCATCCTACCCACTGAGCCAGAGGCGTCACCTTCAAGTGTTACTTTTAACTGCCTAATACATAGAACTTTGAAATAGCAATTTTCTTCCAGTTTAACCAATGTATATTATACTCTGAACTAGTATTATGTTCGTATTATAATACTCGGCTCATGGCCAAGCTGCTGAAACACATAAACCACAAAAAGAGAAAGCTTATTCTTCCCCCTCAGGACAGTGCAGGGAGGGAGGGTGGGCTTCATGTCAGCACGGCACTCAGAGACTCTCTGGCAAGGAAGCTCTGGGGTTCTTTACCTATGGTTTTTGTTTTCGCATCTCAAGCCACTGCCACCTGCAGTTGTCCTTGAAAGTGGCTCACCAGTACCAAGTGAACGTTCAACCCAGACAGACATGAAAGGAGCGTGGAAGGCAAGAACATTCATAATTTTTGAAGACCCTGAAGTGGAACTTGCATACACCACGTGTTTAGTCTATTGGTTAAAATTGAGTTACATGCGAGCACCTAGCAGCAAAATCTCAGGCAATGACTCTTCTGGGTTCTTACATTTGTGTGTATCTTGTGGGTAAGACACAGTGTTCCCTCCATTTCAGGTTATTTTTTCAGATGTTGGTATGACATCTGACATAGTTAGCTGTGAAATAGAAAGGGAATGTCTCCCCCACAAGCGAGAGTCCAGTGTGTCTAACTCCCATCAGCTTGCCTGACAGCTCCCTGAGATCAGGGCCCTCTCCAGGAGTGCCATCCACCCTGTGTAAATGTGTCACTGGGGAGTCTTCATGCAACTCAGAGGGGACTAGGGCACAGAGAACCGTCACAAAAAATGCTTACATTGTGGATACTGTGGTTGCTACAACAAAGGCCCTTTTTCTCCAGAAATCTCATGTGTTTTCCCAGCATCAGTGAAAACTACAGGAGGCTAACTTATCAACGTGAAAGTAGGGTAAAATCTGAGCCCCTTCCGAGATTTTGATAGTTTTGGCAATGGTGGTGTGATGGTGACAAAGACCTGGCTTTCTGGTAGAGAAAGAATGAGCTCATTATCCTCTGATTAACGGGATTTGTAGGAAGTCCCTAAGAATCAGCAGGAATCATGTTGGCTGAAGCCTACCTGGCGATGGTCGTCCTCCACTTCATTGACTGTAGAATAGAGGAAAGTGCGGGGAGAGAGTTCCAGCTTGACCAACCAAGGGGGTTTAAAGACTGCTGCCCAGGCAGTGCTCTGGCCGTTGTTATTGCTCCCCTGGGAGGGAGGGCTTCCTGGCTCGTGTATAACTCGGTCTCAGGGTCACCACACTGCAGTGACTGGCACTGACATTTGTCTAGGATAGGAAGAACATTTCAGCTTCTCTCAGGGAACAGCTCCAGAGATTCACTCACACTGAGAATGAAATGAGGGGAATTCATGACTGCCATGGGCAGACACGAGGCAGACTCAGATTTGGGCTGGCTTCACTGCAGGATGATGGGCCGAAACGAGGACCAGTTTTAAAGAAAGAGCAGTCACAGCTAAGCCATCTTGCAGCTCAATCACTCTTGCAGTCCACATCGTCAAACTTTGTTTCATTTAAAGATGATGGTGAAAGTTCTCAGAGGTTTTTTCATATACTTTTTGGCAAATTTAAGGAAGCTTTGATTCCCTTATGGAAAACTCTCCAAGGAAAACACACTTTGATGAACATAGACTTGGCATCCCTACTTTGGGTTTGTAATGATGGAAGTGGACTGTTGAGATGGGCGATGCCCTCAAACCATCTTGACACACTCTTGCTGACCCCCCCCCCCACTACGCAGGAGCCACCCGTGTCCCTCACGTTAAAACTGTACAAAAACTCAAGTCTTATTATGGAAATGGGCAGCAACTCACTTGAATTGAGATGAGTTCCTTAGAAAATGAATCATAGCTGAGTCAACCTTGATTCAACCAAAGAGTGACAACCCTTGGCCCTAGCTTAAAAGCATCATAACTCTGGCTGCTGAATCCAGAGGTCCCAGCAGCCTCAAGGACCCTGCTGAAGGCATTACAAGTTCATGGAGTTGGGCCACACCTCTTTGCCTCTGGGGCCTCTCCCTCCTGGACCAGATTCCTCTCTCCTGTCTACTGCACCTCAGCTGCTTTAAAGACGAAGATGATAAAGACTGTGGCTGAGGTGTTCCTGACCCCATTCACATCTGTCCAAATATGATGGGAAATGTCAAGGACGGGAGGCAACTGGATTTTATGGCTCTGTTGTTATAGGTAGGCAGGTCACTATTGATGGGGAAGGAAAGCTTCTTCCTTGGTGAGGTCCTTGAATAGGCTGATTTAAGGATGGCAGGAATCAACATCTGTGTGCCAAATATGCATTTTCAGTGTTCCATTGCCAGAGGGGATTCTTCTGGTCAGGAAGTGCTCCATGCATAGCAGTTTTAGGAGCATCTACAGGCAACCTTGTGGGTTTTGATATTTTACCTCCCTTACACAACCAATTGGCATGTCTATTTTGAAAAGCATCCATTGCTTTAATTTTAAAAACAGAATGCCTTAGTTTGTAGCCCCACCAGCAGTGTAAAGTGTTCCTTTCTCTCCACATCCATGCCAGCATCTTCAGTTTTGAGACTTTGTGATGTGGGTCATTCTCATCGGGGTTAGATCATATATCAGGATGGATTTGATTTGCATTTCTCTAATAATTTAGGGACGCTGATTTTTTTGGAAGGCAGTATGGAGAACCCTCAAAGATCCTGCAATCCCATTACTAGGCATCTACCCAGAAGAAAAAAAAATCCTTTTATCACAGCGACACTTGCATTAGACTGTTTATTGTAGCTCAATTTACAATCACCAAAATGTGGAAACAGCCTTAATGCCCCCCAATCCAGGAATGGGTTAACAAGCTGTGGTGTGGTGTATGTACACCATGGAATACTATTCAGCCACTAAAGAAGATGGAGATAGGGCGGTGCCTGTGGCTCAAGGAGTAGGGCACCAGCCCCATGTACTGTAGGTGGTGGGTTCACACCCGGCCATGGCCAAAAACTGTAAAAAAAAAAGAAAGAAAAAAAAAGATGGAGGCTTTACTTCCTTTGTATTAATCTGGATGGATGTGGAACACATTATTCTTAGTAAATCATTACTAGAATGGAAAAACAAGAATCCTATGTACTCAGCTATGATTTAATAAAAAATTAAAAAAAAGAATCCTATGTACTCAACTCTGATATGAGGACAATTAAGGTCCTAGTACACGGTGGGGGTGGGGGATGGGCAGAGCTGAGAAAGGGAAGGAGGGAGGGTGGGGATGTGCTACCCCTTTTGGGAGTGGAACACAATTATAAGAGGGTCCTTATCTAACAAAAGCAATCAATGTAACCTGATTCTGTGTATCCTCAATGAATCCCCAACAATAAAAAAATTCTAGGTAATTATATATTTTTAAAAAAGATTCAAATAAATCTTAGTAAATATTAATTTCATTTTAAAAAGTGTGTCTATAGCACATAAAAAGAAAAGAATGCCTGGCAATGACCTGTGAGTCTCTACCTTGATTTCCAGTTTGGGGCTGGGTCTAATCAGACTCAGTCCTTAACAAGGAGGGAAGAATTGAGGAAGACTCACTTGGCAAACGGAAGTGGAAGGTTACGGAATATAGCCAGCCTGGCCTTGTGGCAACTTGGTAAGTAAGCTGCTGGCTCCATGGGTCCTTAGTTGAGAGAATGTCTCTAAAATCCCAGGGCTTATTTTACTGAGAGCTTTTGGCTCAGTGGAACCTGATGAGTCTACTGGGCTGCTCATCTCAGTGCTGACCACAAATGACCAAAAGTGAACCTGGTCAGGTCACGCAGTGAGCATTACTGAAGGATCTCTCTTGGTTCCAGCCAATCTTTTCCCTGATGAGCCTGGGTAGAGTTTTACTGATCCTTAGATTGCTGCCAGTGGTGTAGGAGTTTGATCAGTCACTTAGCAAACTAGAGAGAGGCAGGTCAAGGACATTTCTACTTGTGCTTGCAGAGGGTGGAAACGAGGGCAGCTGTTAACAAATATCAACCATTTCACACCCTTTCAGAGTTACCAAGGATGCCACTGGCTGTTGGTACTTTGTCCAGTTTATTTGCTATTGCTATTTCTTTCCAATTTATTTGCTATTGTTGTTTGTTTATTTGGTATTGCTATTTCTGATCATCAACTGACACTGACTACCCCATTCTAGACATCACAACTTATCTCTGTCCAGGAATCAGAGTATCATCTGCAACATAACACTTAAAAGTAGCTTAAGAAAACTGCAAATAAGAAAAACTCAAGGGATTTCGTCCCAGCTTCTGTGAAGCCAGTGGAATGCTGTATTCATTGGAGCATTAGATGGAAGCCAAGGAGGCATCTAGAAATGTGACTGTGTATTTTTGGGAGGTAATTTTCCTTGGTGCATTCAGGTCTCTACACATCTCGCAAGCAGCGCGTGTCACTGACTGTCGTCTGTCAGAGCCGTATTTTCAGGATGTTTGTTTAAAGAACCTTCCTAGGAGACAGAGACAGTACCTCCCTCCAGAACAAAGGGCAGATATGCACCCCACCTTTATGAAAGACCTGCTCTCCCTAAGCGAAGGGTTATTTCCTTGAAATACAATTCACTTTGTGAACTCAATGACATTTGTTCTTTCTCATAACTCTGTAGTAATTGGGCCTTGGAGAATCAATGCATGAAAGTGCTTATACTCTTGTATTACAGACTGAATTGTGTTCCCCAAAAAGTTATAAGCCAGAGTCCTAACCTAAGGTCTGAGGATGAGTAGCCAGGTGTCAGAGAAGTGGCTATGTGTGGAGAATGGGAACCAAATTGGAGTTAGGGAACCAAGTTGCATCTGGGAACTATTCCTGAGGGGGAACATTCCCACTAAGGCGTCCTTAATGACCTGTAACTGATATATAGCTCATTATCATCTAATTAGCATGGGATGGGTGGAGTTTTATGGAGAATTTTGGGGAAGAAGCATGCTTGGAAGGAGAAATTGTTTCAAAACCTGCCTGTTATATAACCCATCACATGGTCTGTTCCATAACCCCAACCTGTCAATCACCCTAGAGGGTGGAGAAGAGCAACCAATCCTTTCAGAAGAGAGGTGGGACATACTAGGGTGCCTTTAAAAGGAACTGTGTGGTCAGGTTCTGAGTCTTTCTGGAGATTGACCTTTTCTTCTCTCTCTAAAATACCTTTTTCAGTTTATTTTCACATTGTGCAACTTCTTTTTTTACTTCCATTCCTTCTTTTCTCTGAGAAACTGTTTGCATAGATGGTGTTTGTAGTCACTATGTCATCCACTCAACTTGGTACTTTTACCCATTCTTGACACTGGAGGGAAACCAGGGACTATCCAGACAGACCAACACCAACTTCCAGTTCCATTGGGGATATACTTGGAGATGGGGCCTTTACAGAGACAGATAGGCTGAAAAGATGTCACTAGGCTGGATGCCAATTCAATATGACTGGTGTCCTAATGAGAAGAGGAGATGAGGACACCAACACCACAGAGAAAAGACTATGTGAAAACACAGGGGGAGATGTCCGTCACCCAGCCTAGAGAGGCCTTAGAAGAACACAAGAAACCAGTCCTGCCTTTTACCTTGATCTTGGACTTATCACTTTCAGGACTATGAGAAAACGAATTTGGATGGAGCACACTCAGTCTGTGATACTTTATTATGTCTGGATATTGTTTTGATGTAAGTAACAACACCTTTTGTCTCTGACTCACGATTCTAATGAGTGTATGCTTGCTTTGTTAATTTGATTGTCCAGCACCCGTATCAGCTAACTTTTCAGGTTGCAAGTAGAGTACCACCTGGGAATATCCACACTTCTGAGCAAAGGGAAACAGTCTCTGAGTGGCTCTATGCACAGACAAACTTCAGGGTGGGAGGAAATTCTATTATTACTAAAATCAAAAGGGTTAGAACAGACATTGGGGGAGAACAGGTGGAATACTAATACTAGAAAGTGGAAATAAAAGGGAATAATAATTTCCCAAAGGCAAAGAGTATATTTACTTATTTAGTCATAATCAAATGTTACAACCACATTCTAAACCAGCATTTCCAATGTTTATTCTGAGGATCCAAACAGAAATTTGGGGATTAAGTGAATAGATAATAACTTCATTAAGAGATTTCAGAGGCTGTAACATGCTAATGGCTGTATTGTTTTGACTATCTGAGATAGCTTTAGTGATAGTTATTCTTAACATTTTTACTAAGATTCTCACATTAACACCCTGTGGTCATACTCTTAAATATTCATAGAATTCTAGTCCACTGTCTCCATCTTATTATTTAAGTAAACAGATGTCCTCGGAATTATCTGACTTGATTTAAGAGCTATGTGTTGGTACAGTGAGAAATGACACCCATTTACTCTGATTTCCACAGGAATGATTTCCCCTGGTTAACACATCTTTTTAAAATGGGCATAAATTGCTGGTAAACTAAGGTTCAGTATAGTTTAAAAATATGTGCATTATTTAAATATGTAGAATAAAATATTAAAATATTTTATCTATATAAACTAATTTGATAGTAGTTAATCTGATTAATATGATTATTATCAAAATATTAATATTTCTAAAGTGCGAATATTTCAATAAATATTGTATCAATGTTTATAGAATTTCAGATTTTTTTATTAGACATACACTAAGAAAAAAACCTGTTCTTTTAAATAATTTAATTTCTGGTTGGGCTGAAGCAAGATAGTGGACTGGAGACATCTCCTTACTAGCCACACGAGGCAAAGCAAGGGAAAGAAAACTCAAACCACCTCTGCCTGGGAAAACCCACCGAGGGACACATCAGTCAGGGGCACAGTGAAGCAGTAGTGGACTAAAGGAGCATGCAAAGAGATCTAGAGCTGAGGAAAACCAGGAGCATGCTTGGGAATGGGCAGGGACTGACCAGCTAGCCCACCCAGTGGACTGGGCACAAGAAAGGACTGTCCTGCATACTTTTGATTTTGGACTGAACTTGCTCACTGGAACAGCCTTGAAAGGGCTTACGGAGTGGATGGACTCAAATAGTGTCCAGTGGCTGGGATCGAATAGGAAGTGAGGTGGATCTCCCATCAGCTTGACAGCTTGAATGGTAGCTAGCTGGTCTACCGTTGTGGGACAGTCATGTGGCAGAAATGGTTTGTAGGGTTCTAGTGCATGGCTGGCTCTGGTGCACCTGTAGAGATTGGGGATCCATGCTTTGGGTGAGCTAAGTGGCCCCAGGAATTATTGTCAGGGGGCACTGTGTGGCATGCCAGGAATCTGGCCAGAGTTTTAGGACTCTAATCCCACAAAGACAGAATGATGACAAAACAACCAGGCTCTGTTTGAGTGCAACTAAATCAAGAAAACAGAACTGGATCTCCATGGGAACTAGAGAATGGCTTCTAGCCCATATGTTCTCAATCTCCTAACACCACAGTGCAACCTGGAGTTCAGGCAATATATAGCAATATTACATATGCACACACACCCACACCCCTACACACACATAGGGTTATACAGACGCACACACATACATATATTTCTTTGTTTTTTTTTGTTTGTTTGTATTTTTTTCATTTCTACTTTCTTCAATAGCAAGGGCTCCTTCATTCTTGTTACAGTTTTCAGCCCCTTTTATTATCTCTTTCTTTTTTATTTCTCTCCTTTTTTCCTGTCTCTTTTGATAGAGATTTTTCTACTTTCCTTGTATTTCTGACATAATTTCTTATACAACAGGCAAGATACCCTTTTTTTAATGACATATACTAGAATTTTTAATTTTCTTTCTTTCTTTTTTTTCTTTTCTCTAAGTGCCGGGGTCACAGAATTGATCTGGCTCAAGTCAAGAGCTCATGTTCTTCTAGCTTTAGCCTTTGGAAAGACAGTATACTGCAACATACTGATGAATTTTTAATAATGAATATTTTTTTCCCTTCACATGTTTGGTAGGAGTGGGGTCCTGCTACAGAGAAATCAAATTAACAAACAAAAAAAGAGCAAATGATCCTATCTATTACTGGGCAAGAGACATGAATAGAACCTTTACTGAGGAAGACAGACCAATGGGTAACAAACATATGAAAAAATGGTCATCATCCCTAATCACCAGAGAAATGCAAATCAAAACTACCCTAACATATTACCTAACCCCAGTAAGATTAGCCCACATCACCAAGTCCCAAATTTGCAGATGCTGGTGTGGATGGTGTGGATGTGGAGAGAGGAGAACACTTTTACACTGTTGGTAGGACTGCAAATTATTACAGCCTCTTTAGAAAGAAGTATGGAGAATCCTCAAATATTCAGATCAGATCTCCTATTGACCCCCAAATCCAACTACTAGGCATCTATCCAGAAGGAAAAAAAAACATGATTTTATCACAAGGACATTTACCCTAGATTATTTATCGCAGCTCAATTTACAATCACCAAGATGTGGAAACAACCTAAATGCCCATCAACTCAGGAAGAGATTAACAAACTGTGATCTATGTATGCCATGGAATACTATTCTTCCATAAAAAGATGGTTGACTTTACTCTTTTCTATTAACCTGGTTAGAGTTGAAATACATTCTTAGTAAAGTATCACAATAAGAGAAAAGCAAATATCCAATGTACTTAATACTAATATAAAAACCAGTAGATGATCTAATTCTTGCCTACAGAGGAGAAAAACTCATTTTAATTCAAGTTGAGAAAAGGAGGAATGAAGGAGAGGGAAGAAGGGAAGAGTGGGGTGCTCCCACTTACTGGGCACAATGTAGGGGTGTGCCATACACTTTGGACAAGAGGGATTCTACCTAGCAAACTCAAATACTGAGACCTGATTGCTTGTGTCCTCACATTAACCTGAAATTTCAAAAAATAAAACATAAAAACATTAAATAAAAAACTAAAAAAAAAATTTCTTATATTAAATAGATAAAATCAAAATAATTATCTTGATTTTTTTTTAAGTCCCCACTACCACATTTGATTGGACAGCATCATCATTAACATTTAAATTATAAGTTTTGGAAATTTATAAACCTTTTGAATCAGTTGATCACTCTTCTTTGATCATTTGTCTCTGAGGTCCCACTGCCCCCTTTCTTCAATCAATATCATGGAAAAGTTAACTGCTGAGTAGAAGTGAGTCTAATGTAAAGGTACCTAAGATGGAAAATGCAAATAGTTTGCTAGGATCCTTTTGGTCACAAGGATGGTGTCATATGGTTTACAGAATAATAGACTCCCAGAGGTATCTTGCATTGTTACCCATAGCTGTGATTATGGTACTGTACGTGGCAAAGGGAATTAAGACACCAAAAAGAATTAAGGTTCCTGCTCAGCTGATTTTAAAATAAGGAGAGCATCTTGGTTTATGCAGGTGAGGACAATGAAGTATCAAGAGTCTGACAGGTGAAAAGGAGGCTGGGGCCTCTTTGTCACAGTACTACAACGTGGTAATGGTCATGACTATGAGGCCCGGGAGGCAGATATCTTCTTGGAATAGACAACAGCAAGAAAATACTTCTCTCTCGAGGCTCCAAAGATGAATTCAGCCTCACTGATACCTTGCTTTTTAGCTTAGTAAGACTCATTTCAGACTTCTGGCCTCCAAAGCAGTAAGGTGAAATTTGTGCTATTGAAGCTAGTAAATTGGTGGTAACTTGTCACGCAGCATTAGTAAACTACTACAGTACATATACAAGTATATCCTACTGGGTCTGATTTAAAAACAGCAGGAATATCTCTATCTTTTCCTGTTTCTGTGTTATTATCCAAGTAGAGTTCCTTTACAAAATAAAAATGTTAAGAATACTGTGAATACATCTGATAGAAACGAGTAAATGTAATGGTAAAACAATTGGTCTTGATGAAAAAATACGTCTTTTGCTCAGAATAGTGATCTTTCCCCTCACCCCAGCCTCCCCTCCTCACTTAGTTTTTTACCTTTTAGGGCCCCCATCTTTGTCTTAGCCCTACTACATATTCAGTCAGGAGCACATAAAAATCTTATAAAAGTAGGTGTTTTGATTGAAGGAAGTTTGGTCTTAAGAAATTCTCTTGAGTAAAGTATCTCAAGAATGGAGGAAAAAGTATCCTATGTATTCAGTACTTCTATGAAACTTATATTTACTCACACTTTCTTATGAAAGATAGAACACAACTATAGCCCAGGATGAAGGAGAGAAATGGAGTGGGAAGGGAGGGGAGTGGGGGAGGTTTGATAGAGGGAGGATAAACGGTGCGACCACACCCATGGAGAATATTGCAAGGGTGCAAGTCAAATCGGTCAAGTGTAGAACATAAATGTCTTAACTCAATAATCAAGTAAATGAGGCAAAAGCTATGTTGATTGGTTTTGATGTAACCACATCAGATTGTATAAAAAAACAATACATTGTACCTCAAATATTCATAAATGTATTCATAATCTATGTATATGTGACTTAATAAAAACCAATTCCTTAATGGATATTAGCTGGTGACTGGGAAAGCTGGGTGAGTGTTTCATGTGAGTTGACCCTTGAACAACACAGGTTGAAAGTGATACATGGGGTCATTCATACATGGAATTTTTTTCAGTCAATCTCTCTTGCCTCCCTTTCTACCTCCTCTTCTGCCTGCCCCCCAAAACAGCAAGACCAACCCTTCCTCTTCCTCCTCCTCAATCAACAAGGCAAGGGGTGTGAAGACCTTTACGATGATTCCCCTTCCACATACTGAATAGTACATAGACATTCTCTTCCTTTTTATTTTCTTAATACAATTTTAATTTCTCTAGCTTGCTTTACCATGACAATACAGTAAACAATACATATAATACACAACATGTGGTATTTTACTGCGTATGCCATCAGTAAGGCTTCTGGGCAATAGTGACCTATTAGTAGGTAAGTTTTAGGGAGCCAGAAATCATATGTGGATTTTCAACTGAGCAGGGCTCTGTGCCCCTAACCCCTACAATGTTCCAGGGTCAACTGGATATGGTGATCACTCCACTTTACAGCGAAAGTCATTTCTTACTATGATAAAGCTAGAGTCAATGTGCATTTTTTCCCCAATGGCAATCAGTAGTTACATTATTTTTCTTTTAACAGAGACTCTAAACTGCAGTAGGACTTAAAAACTGATAGCAAAGGATTCATCAAAGAAAACCTGATAAGAGGCTTTAGCCTATTCTGCAATTTACAAGTCCCTTCAAATTTCTTTTTTGACCTCAGTATCTCACTGCAAGGAAAAATGTAATCCTTTTCTTCAGCTCTTTGCAACTGCCTTATTATGGTGTGTGGCTGTGATAATCTCACTATATTGAGAATTTTTTTTGCAGATCTTTTCACATTCATTGGTTTCTTAGGCCTGACAGAGGACTTGGCTATTTAAATGGCAATTTTCTTAAGCAGTCATTTTAACATCAATAACTCCATTATCCTCCATTTTACTGGTCTTTGTTCATTTTTGACGTCAGATGTTAAGACATGAATTGTATCTCTTATTATGTCTCTTGCAGTTTTCTTCTGAAATTGATTATTACTTTTTATGTCCTAGGTTCTTAGTAACTACATGAAATCAAAATAATCAAGAATTAACTTTTAGATTCAATGACTTAGACATTTATAAACCAGCAACAGACACTTATTTTATAATGTGCATGCACTTAGAAGAATATCTATTCAATTTATGCCTTGCTTAATAACTACTGAGCAATTACTCTAAGTTTAGCACTGTTCTAAGTCCTTTAAATACCTCATTCATTTTAATTACTAAAATAAAACCATGAAGGTTTTGTTATAAATGTATAATGTTAACTATTATGTGCTATCCTGAATAGAAGGTAACAGAAAAAAATAATTTTATTGATCATCTGCTACAGAATGTTTCAATTAAGACTTTGTCTATTTTATGCAATATAAAAGGCTGAGTAAACATGATTTAAATTAAGTGATTGCACGAATCCATGGTTTAAAATAGTTCTCCAATTTATTTTTGAGCATCATCTCAGTCAGGTTAGGCCGTCAGAACAATACATACATAGACCCTAGGCTGGATGGCTAAGCAACAGGAATTTACTTTTCACTGTTCTGGAGGCTGGGAAGTCCAAGTTCAAGGTGCCAACCAAAGGGCTTGCCCAGTGAGTGAAGAGTGTCTTCCTGGGTCAGAGACTGTGTCTTCATATGGTGACAACAAAGAGAGAAAAAGCCAATGTTTCTTCTTAGAAAGGCAGTGATTTTGGCCAGGCACAGTGCCTCATGCCTGTAATCCTACCACTCTGTGAGGCTGAGGTAGGAGGACATCTTGATGCCAGGAATTTCAAAACAGCCTGGGCAACATAGTGAGACTCCTATTTCTACAGCCAGGCATAATGGCATGTGCCTGTACCCAGCTACTCAGGAGGCTGAGCTGGGGAGGGGGGTCTGAGGTTGCAATGAGCTATGATGATGACACTACTACAGCCTGGGCAACAAAATGAGGTCCTGCTCTTATTTATTTATTTATTTATTTATTTATTTTAGAGACAGAGTCTTACTTTGTCACCCTGGGTACAGTGCCTTGGAATCACAACTCACCGCAACCTCCAGCTTTTGAGCTTAGCTGGTTCTCTTGCCTCAGCCTCCCGAGTAGCTGGGACTACAGGTGCCTACCATAATGCTCGGCTATTTTTTCATTGCAGTTTGGCCAAGGCTGGTTTCAAACCTGCCACCCTTGGTGTATGGGGCCAGTGCCTTACACACTGAGCCACAGGTGAGGGCCCCATCCCCAATGACCTCATTCATACCTGTCAACCTCTGAAAAACCATCTCCAAATATCACTCTGCAGGTTAAGACATCAACATATGAATTTGAGGAGGCACAAGTCAATTCATAGGAAATGGTAATCAATTTATTTGCCTTTGATTATGCTTAATATTTTAATTGAATATACATGGCTCATGTGGTTAAACAATATTTCATATGAGAAACATTTTGAATATATGTACAACCAGCATGTGTTATGGCTAGTTGAAGCACTTGCAGCACAAGACACACAAACACATACACCAGTCACATTTGCCTATGGGATGTAATCTGGTTTAGTCTTAGAACATGACGCAGGTTAGATATTCTCCCTGGCCTTTGTCTTTGGTAGAACCCTACAATTCAGTGTTATAAGAGTCATGCTACAAACATTTATTAAAATCCTACTGTGTTCCAAAGCTATGCCAATTCTTTAAAAAATGTAAAAAGAAAAGATTCATTTTCTTGCTGGGACTCATCCTTTGGTTGTATTTCTACATGAATATCCGTCAGTATCTGTGTAGCTTATCTCTCTAATAATCTGGCCTTGCAGGTTTTGAAAGGTTTCGATCTCCTGTCCATCATGACTGAGACTTGTCAGTACCAACATCTACTCCTCATCCTTCATCTGACTTTAAAACATTTCACTGTCTCCTGTATTTCTTCTTCATTCCCTATACCTCTAGTTCCATTAGTCTTTGAATCATCTCCAAAATCTCTCAAGCCCATCACATGCCACTTATCTTCTTTATTCAGCTGAAAGTCCATGATGAATCATGTGAGAAGTTACCTTCAGAGTCTCTTTTTGCTCTCATCTCCCAATGTGTGCTCCCTTTAAAAAACTGCCACTGGAGTATATTCTAGTTCTTCACTTTACTGTGGTGTGGTACGCAAAATAGTGCCACCGAAGGTGAACACATCTCATTCCCCAGAGACTGAAAATCTGTTAGTTACTTGGCAAGGCAGAATTAAGATTTCAGGGGGCAATAAGATTGCTAATCAGCAAGTCTTAACACCATTAACATCATTGTTATAGGGTCCTTAAAAGTGAAAGTGGGAAGTGAAACAGCTACCAACCAGAGGAGAATTAAGCCCAATGGTACCAACTTTGAAGATGAATGAAGGGACCATGGGCCAAGGAAGACATCTAGAAGCTGGAAAGGATGAGGAAATGGATTCTCACCTATATCCTCTGAAAGAATCACAGCCCTGCTGATATCTTAATTTTAGCCTGCTGAAACCCATTTTGGACTTCTGATCTCCAGAAGTATAAGATAATAAATTTGTGTCACTCTAAGTTAGTAAATTTGTGGTTAATTTTTTAAAGCAGCAATGGGAAACTATCACATTGGGTGTTTTTTTAATCATTGGTGTTTTATTATAGAAGATAATAAAACTGTACTAGTGGGGTTGACCTTAAACTTGTGTCCATTAACCTTGACTGCGATCCTAATATTTAATATCCTCACTTTCTCTCCCACCCACCTAGTGGACTATTTCATTTCCACTACTAATAGATCTAAATTTTGATACCTAGCCTCCCATCCTCAGTCTCAGCTGTCTTTTTTTCCAATTTGAATAAGAAAGTAGAACTGATCAGACAGGATTTCCAGAAACTTTCACCTCCATAGCTATCAACCTCATTAAAGTGTCTGACTGTACCTTCCCTCTAATTACCGTAGTGAAATTGTGTGCTTCTGTGAAGGCTATTCTTTGCTGTGCTTCTATTAACATGAACACAGATGACTTGGGGATTGTCTTGTTAGAATGAATGTTCTGAGATTCTGCATTTCTGAAAAGTCCCAGATGCTGCTGGTCTATGGACCTCACAATGAGTGGCAGGTGCCCAGATCACTGCCCGAATCCTGATGGGGAACTTGTTCTTTTCTCTGTTACATCAGTTTGATAAGCACACAAAACTACTGGTATTTATCCAATTTAAAATAATCAAACTTTAATATAACTTCCACATATCCCTATCTTGTTTTTTCCCCTCCAGGGATCACATCATTCATTTCTCTTTGGAGAAAACTTGTTGAAATTTCTACAGATATCCTCCAATATGACTTTTCCTTCTTCCATTTTGCTGTAATTCCTCTTACCACACCCATCTGTGACCTTGATCCTGTCACCAAGTCTCAGTTTTCTGACCTCTGGCATGTTTTGGTCCCATCAAGATTTTTTATGGTGGTTATTTCCTTTTCTCGGAATATTTTCTTGACTTTCAGGACGCCACACAGCTCTGTTTTTCTTTTACAACTTTTTCTCCTCCTCTTTTTTGGTGACTACTTACTTTTTATCACATTCTTTGGTTCCTACTTTGGTTCTCTGATACTCCTGGTCCTCAGGTGTGGACCTTCTCTGTCTGTTATAACCGTCATTCCCTTAGGACTTTCACCCAGTTCTCTTGCATGAAATATCAGCTATTTGCTGAAGATTCTCAAATGTTTGTCTCCAGCCTCAACCTGTTCTTTGACTTCATCCAGACATTTACATCCAACTGTGTGTTTGACATCTCAAGTTGGATATCTGCTAATTATCCCCAAACCAAATCTTTCCAGAATTTAATTCTTGATACAGTCTACCCTGAACCTGTCCCCCATTTTGGCAAATAGGAATCCTATTCAGCTCAGTTTAGAACCTCGGTGTTGCCTTTGACTTTAACTTTTCTCCCTTACCTTATGTCTAATCTGTCCTTTGATTGGGTCCAATCAGTATTTTTATCCTCCCTTCCGGAACCTCCACTGCATTTCCAGAATCCTTTGCCAATGGAGTCCCAGGCAGAGTTTAAGTTTTGTTAATGTGCTATACTTGCGTTTGATTTGGAAGGGGAGAGATGCAAATTCCTCACCCCCTTGTTGCAGGGCAACTTTGAACATCCGCTGAAGTTTCTTGTGGGTACTAATTGGAAGGCATTTGCAAGTTTCTGCCTCTCTCAGTGCAAACTCCCAGGGACTCCTGAGAACGTCAGTATTCCAGATTCTTGATGATTGTGTAAGTACATAATTACCTGCGGCAAATATCTTTTTCTTTGAAATGCTTGGCTAAACACTAACTGATACAGTCAGAAACTCACTGCCACATCTGCAGCAAATTAAATCCAGATTCTACTGCATTTGCTGTTTCCACCACCGGCATCTTGATACAAGACGTTGACAAGGTTCCTCTGGATTATTGGACTAGGCCCCACAATGTGTTTTCCTGTTCCCACAATGGTCCCATTACCTCTTGAGTATCTCCCGAACACACACAGTTTTCTAAGTCATGGAGTACCGTTACCTCTCTCCTCCACCTTTCACTGGCTTCCCGTGTCACTCCAAATACAAGCCAGTTTTTCTTACTGACAAGGCCCAGTTCCCTTGTAACACACACATTTCCCTCATCAACCTGTCCCAGCTACTCCAATTTTGTAATTTCCCATACATTTCACATGTCTACCTCAAGGTTCGCTGATTTCCTCACCTCATTCTACTCTTGATTCAAACGCCATGTTATCAGTGAGGACCTCCTTGAATGTTTTGCTATCGAAAATTGAAATTTTCCCCAGTCATCATCTCAACACAAACTCTTCCAGGCTGTGTCCAAGACATTGTTGATTTACATTGCTTATTATCTGTCCAATGCACCATTAAGGCAAATTTTTTATCTTTTTTTGTTCTTCTCTATATCTCTAATTCTAAGAACAGTGTTTGGGATAGCCTAGACTTTCAAGCATTTTTGAAATGAGTAAATGAAAGATAGTGCTGACCAATTTATTTTAATAAACATTTATCAAGTACGCAATCAACTTGGGGCTCATGAAAACATGCAGTATACTCGGGACTCAGGAACAATTGATATTTAAAGGAAGGGTTGGGAAATAAGACAAGGCGAGAAGAGGAGAGTGCTACATCTGAGTGCACAAAAGCTATTCTTTCCAGTTTCAATGCAGAAAGTAGAAAACTGGGTGTGGGTGCAGCCGTTTCAGGGGAAGGAGACAGATGGAGGACGTCTGACTGTCTTCCTCCATCTCTGCTTTATCTTCCTGGCTATGTTCAAGATGACTGTGCCCCTTCTAATTCAGGTTATTTTTGATATATTTTCAAGCTCTATAAAAGTAAATGGATATGTTTGGGTTTCACATCTATTTTTAGTTCACAGACCATTCATTTATCCAGCCATCCATTCATTACAAAATATCATTTAACGTCTACATTGAACTGAGGCATCATGTCACAGCAGAATATAATTATAGAATCGTAGAATGATAAAATTGACATTGGATTTTTAGACTATGTTGCCCATCTCCAAAGAACATTTCCTACTTAACAGAAAAATATTGTAGCCTAAAAAAGGTCTTGCTTTCAAATTTTAGTTTTAGTAAGGCATAGACTCCATAGACTCGTTCATTCTGCTATTAATGTGTGTCAAAAATAGTGCTTATTTAATTCCCATTTTGAATAAGATAGTCTGGGAAAGATTTAGAATATATTTACATTTTACTTGAGTGCAGTGTGATGTGAAGCCTCCGTGCTGCCTCCTCGTGTGTCTAGCTCACTTGTCAGGAATCACGTGCTGCCGAGTTGCAGAATACAGATGGCTTTCAGGTCTGAGTAGGGCAGACAGTCTATTTTTACTCTGGAACCCACCTAAACAACACATATTTCATACTTAGAGTTAATATTAAGCTGGGTTGAATTCAAACTACTGACCTGGAAGTGAAAGGACTCATTTTTCTTTATACCAGACTCCTAAAATATCAATTCCTTGCTACATTAAAAAAATGAGTTTTGCCAAAGCTGTATTCTCTTCGTGTTCTTTCTCTCTTTCACACACATTCCTATGCATGTGTCACACTGCAATTACATGTCTACAAAGGTGAGGAGAACTAAAGATGAAAATAAAAGGTCTTTAGGAAATATTTTTGAAGAATGCTAACCTGCTTGCCCTCAGGGCATTGCCGCAGGCTCAGGTCTGCCCTGGATTGACTGGGACATGGGACTTCCTGTTAGTGATACTTAGAAGTTCTTTGCAACAAATCATGAAGGAACAAACACAAAAAGCAAAAACCCATGTCATAAAGGGCATGGCACCTTTTAACCTGGCAGGACTGATGCCAGGACAGATTTCAGATAGAATGAGCAGAAACCCCAGGGAATATTGACAATCAAAGCAATATCATCAATGTTTTTGTCAGCAGTGAAGAATGGGTTAATAAAATAATGTGCAAAAGCAAGTTATGTAACCAAAACAAGTGTACCACTGAAATATTTTGAAAAAGAAAAACAAAACAAAATGTTTTCAGTGATTTCCCCAATATTTATGTCCTTCGGGGAACACGTGTAAACTTATCCCATGAACTCCATTGCTTATGTGATGAGTCCCTCAGAAATACCCCTGATTGGGGGAGCCTATCAGGAATACCCTGGGGATTCTCAGCTCACACTGTGGAGGGAAAGTGGACTGGCCTCTGTGGCCACCGGCGGCTCCGTCTCGGTCTGGTTTGGTGTGTGCCGTCTCTACTCACCTGCTAATCTGTCTCTATCATTTGTTTCATCGGTCACTTCCTTCCTTCTTCCTGCCTGTTGAGAACATTGCTTTTCAGAGTCACTTTTTAGAAGCACCATTTGATTGCTCATTTCCTTGTTAAAAATTTCAATTAAGTGGAAATTTTTACAGAATAAAATTAAAACTTCTAAGCAAGGCATTCAACCTTTTCTACCATCTGGCTTTAAACTATTTTTCTACCATCATGTAGCCTTTTGTTCTCTTATTACCTTAATTTTTAATAAACAAAGTGACTTTTGATATTCCTGCCTGTCGCTGTTTCTGGTACACAGGCCCCTCCCCCTGGGTTGACGTTCATCATTGTGCTGAAATCTTACAAATCTGTCATGGCCCAGCCTGACCACACAACAGCTTTGAAATCTTTCTTGCTCTTCCCAAGGGAAATATTTTTTCATATTCCAGAGCCTCCACCACTTTCTATTTGTATATATCTTATAGGACTTGCCATCTGGGAATGGTAAGTAGGTAGGGATAAAACTATTAAAACTGAAAATGTTCTCAGAAATCATATAGTAGTATTTCATGGATTATACTAGCATTGAAAATTTTTTTGTCATTTACAGTAGTATACCAACGCCTAAAACATGAAGTCAATTAAATAAATCATACTTTTTCTCTGTGAGGGACCTGAATGGAACTCTTTGTTCAAACTCTTTTTCCACCTCTGTCACCTCCAGCTCCTAAAGTAAGACCTCAGATGCATCGGTACAATTATTTTGGTATTTTCCAACTCTGTAACTTACTCCAACCCCCAGCAAAGTGACTTTCCAAGTTGAGTATCTACAGTCCGAAAGGGGCCTCCAGAGAGTCCTTCTGCCTGCACTCAGCCGTCCCCTACCTGTGACTTTGCTGAAATACTTATCATAGGCTCCCTTTTATAGAAAACAAGATAATTGGGCAGTTTTGGAATGTAAAACCTCTTTAGTTGCTTTAATGGAGGCATGTTATTTGCATAAACTTTCCTACATCATATGCAAGAATATGTTTTAAATATTAATACAGCATATGCTAATTAGTTGTATATAAAAGTGCATTTAAACATGTAAATTACTCGGCAAAGCAGATGAATTCCTATTTTAGTTCTTGTTTCTCTAAGTAGTAATGATAATACAATTAGTTTGTGCTGAACATTAAAAAGTACTAAAATCCACTTGAAAAAAATAATTAAAATTCATGCTCTGGAACAACAAAAATCTTAATAAAAGTGAAAATTAAAAAAAAGAATTGCTCTCTAAATGTAGAGTATCAATATCTTTATATAGCGATCAAGAAAATGCCACAACATTTTTCTTAATGAATGGTGAAAAGTCTTCAATCTCTAAACCTGGCATAACCTAATCCCACCATTCATTGTTCTGCTTTCTCTTGCTGTA
>CAUYON010146636.1:0-15850 GCA_963573935.1 Arctocebus calabarensis
TGGTTTTGGTATCAGGGTGACGTTTGCTTTGTTGAATGTGTTGGGGAAGATTCCTTCCTCCTCAATTCTTTGGAATAATTTCTGTAGTATGGGAATAAGCTCCTCCTTGAAGATTTGATAGAATTCTGGTGTGAAGCCATCCGGATCAGGGCATTTTTTGGTTGGAAGATTTTTTATTTTTTCTATAATCTCAGTGCTTGAAATCGGTCTGTTCAGGAGTTCTGTTTCTTCCTGGCTAAGTCTAGGAAGAAAACATTGTGATTCCAAACATTGATCCATTTCCTTCACATTGTCAAATTTCTGAACATAGAGTTTCTGGTTGTATTCAGAGATGATCTCTTGTATCTCTGTGGCATCAGTTGTAATTTCCCCTTTATCATTTCTGATTGAGGTTACTAGAGATTTTACTTTTCTATTTCTAGTTAGTCTGGCCAAAGGTTTATCTATTTTATTTATTTTTTCAACAAACCAACTAGTTTCATTAATTTTCTGAATGATTTTTTGTTTTCAGTTTCATTAATCTCTTATTTAATTTTGGACATTTCTTTTCTTCTGCTGGGTTTAGGCTTAAATTGTTCTTTTTCCAATTCCATAAGATGGCTTATGAGTTTGTTGATGCACTCTCTTTCTGTTTTTCAAACGTAGGCATCTTGCTTTGTAAATTTTCCTCTAGATCTGCTTTTGCAGTTGAGAAATCCCACAGGTTTTCTTAGCTTGTGTTCTTCACTGTTGTTATGCTCAAGGAAGTTAATGATTTCCTCTTTCATTTCTTCCTGCACCCAACTGTCATTCAATAGAAGGTTGTTTAGTTTCCATGCCTTTGTGTGGCGTTGAACATTTTTGTTGGAGTTCAGTTCCACCTTCAGTGCCTTGTGGTCAGAGAAGAAATAAAGTAAAATTTCACTTATTTTGATTCTGTTGAGGTTTGTTTTGTGTCCTACAATATGATCAATTTTGGAGAATGTTCCAATGTGGATGAGAAGAATGTACATTCTTTATCTTTGGGATGGAGTGTTCCATATGTGTCTATCATGCACACGTGTTCTAGGGTATCATTTAAGTCCTTTATTTCTTTGTTTAATTTCTGTTTAGAGGATCTGTCCAACTCTGTAAGAGGAGTGATAAAGTCCTCTGTTATTATGGTGTTATAGGATATCATATTGCTCAGACTGAGTAAGGTCTGTTCTTCAAGAATCTGGGAGCATTTAAGTTAGGTGCATAAATATTTAGAATTGAAATGTCTTATTGTTGTATTTTTCCCTTGATCAATATAAAGTGACCACCTTTGTCTTTTTTGACTCTAGTTGCTTTAAATCCATATGTATCTGAAAATAAGGTTGCAATTCCTCTTTACTTCTGAATTCCATTTGCCTGAAAAATTGTCTTCCAACCCTTAACTCAGAGTTTGAATTTGTCTTCTGGTTTTCTTTTTTCCTTTCAGTGTTTTTTATTCTTTGTGAAATTTATCAGACATTGAACTCCCAAGACTGGTCTCTGGTTTCCACATTTTCCTTCCAAATTCCATCTTCAGGTTTTTTTTCTTTTTCCTAGAAGACTCTTTTTTTTTTTTTTTTTGAGACAGAATCTCACTTTGTTGCCTTCATAGAGTGCTGTCACATCACAGCTCACAGCAACCTCCAGCTCTTGGGCTTACGTGATTCTCTTGCCCCAGCCTCTTGAGTACTGGGACTACAGGCGCCCACCACAATGCCCAATATTTTTTTGTTGTTGTTGTTACAGTTTCGCCAAGGCTGGGTTTGAACTCGCCACCCTCGGTATATGGGGCCAGCGCCTACTCACTGAACCACAAGCGTTGCCCCTGCATTTGTCTTTTGAAGCTAGGTGTGTTTCCTGCAGACAACAAATGGATGGTTTGTGTTTTTTAATCTGGTCAGCCAATTTATGCCTCTTCTTTGGGGAATTCCAGCCATTAACATTTATTGAGATAATTGATAAGTGTACTAGTGTTCTATTCATTTTATTTCGTGAAGTCCATTGTTTAGTTTTATCTTTTGCATCAGTGTGGAGGTTAGGTTCTGTCCTTTAATTTCTGAATTCTTACTTTGCTGATGATCCATTGTGATTGTCAGTGTGTAGAACAGGTTGAAGTATTTCCTGTATAGCTGTTTTTTTGGTGGAGAATTTCCTCAGTGTTTGTACATCAGTAAATGATTTGATTTTTCTGTCAATTTTAAAGCTTAGCCTAGCAAGATATAGAATTCTGGGCTGCAAATTGTTCTGCTAAGTAGATTAAATGTAGATGACCATTGTCTTCTTGCTTCAAAAGTTTCATTAGAGAAGTCTGCCATCACCCTGATGGATTTGCCCCTGTAGATCAAGTGGCGCTTATTCCTGGCAGCTTGAAGAATCTTTTCTTTTGTCTTGATTTTGAACAGGTTCATCACCATGTGTCTTGGAAAAGCTCAGTTAGGGTTGAGGTGGCCTGGGTTCTGATATCCCTCTGAAAGGAGTGTATCAGAATGTTTGGTGATATTTGGGAAATTTTCATTTATAATATTCTCTAGTATGGCTTCCATTCCCCTTCTGGAATACCTGTAACTCGTATGTTTGAGCGTTTCATGAAGTCCCATAATTCTGTCAGTGAACGTTCTGCTTTCTCTCTCTTTTTTCTGCCTCTTTAACTATCTGAGTTATCTCAAGAGCTTTATCTTCTACCTCTGAAATTCTTTCCTCTGCATGGTCTAATCTGTTGTTGATACTTTCTATTACATCTTTAAGTTCCCTAATTAACTGCTTCAGTTCCTTCAGCTCTGCTATTTCCTTTCTATATTCTTCATATCATTCATCTCTTACTTGATTCTGTTTTTGGATTTCCTTTTGGTTATTTTCCACTTTATCAGCAGTTTCCTTCATTGTTTCCATCATTTCCTTCTTTGTTTTCATCATCTGTATTCTAAATTCCCTTTCTGTAATTTCTAACATTTCTTTATAGGTGGAATCCTCTGCAGTAGTTACCTCATGGTCCCTTGGGGGGCATTGCTCTGGACTGGTTTTTCATGTTACCAGGATTTTTTTGCTGATTCTTCCTCATGAATGTTTTCTTTTGTCTGTTTCCTTGCCCTAATTTTCCTTTCAATTCCTCTTGCTCTTTAAGTTACCATGATTCTGGACTAGGGTTTTGATGAGTCCCAGTGTGCCAAAACCCATCTCACTCTATACCTTTGAGGGCCAAGGCTGTAGAGCATCTCACTTCCCACCTTTAGGCTACTCAGGCACTAGATTAGTCATCCAAGGTCTCTTGTCTGTTCCTTGCTCTGCAATCCTGAGGGTGGAGCTTGCTGGGGCAGTTCTCCCATAATGGCTTTGCTGCCCATAGCCGAACACTATTAGCTCTGTTTGGCTCAGCGGCTCTGTCTGGGGCCCTAGACAATGCTTAGAGTCCTCCACATTCTTGTCCAAGTTCTCCCAAGGTAGTTCAACTGAGTTCCAAGTCCAAAAAAAAAAAAAACAGCTCACAGGTAAGGTCTTTACAGTTTGTAATCTCACTGCTGCTGTACTTACAGCTGTCGGCGGGATTAGGCAGAATGAACACATGCAACCACTTTCTAGTTCTTCATTGCTTTTGTCCTCTTCATGGGGTCCAGAAGTCTCTCACTGACTCCTTGTGTTCCAAAGGGATGTTTCTGGGAAGATTCCACCAGCCAGAGATGCCTGGAGTCTTCTCTCCCCAGTTTCACTGTGCCCAGTTTCAAGGAAGCTGTTACTTGGCTGCCATCTTCCTCCTCCTTCAAATCTTTCTATTTTTTTTTTTTTTTTTAGAGACAGAGTCTCACTTTATTGCCCTAAGTACAGTGCCATGGCATCATAGCCCACAGCAACCTCCAGCCGTTGCACCTAGGGGATTCTCTTGCCTCAGCCTACCAAGCAGCCAGGACCTCAGGCGCCTGCCATAACGCCCACCTATTTTTTTGTTACTACTTGGCTAGGGCTGGGTTTGAACCTGCCACCTGCAATATGTGGGGCTGGTGCCCTATTCACTGAGCCACAGACACTGCCCATCTTTCTACTTTTTGATATAGGTGTTTATTGTTATAAATTTTCTTCTTAGCACTAATTTTTCTGTATCCTATAGATTTTGTTACTTGTATTTGAATTTTTACTTGTTTCAGTTAAGTTTTTTGGGCCAGGCATAGTGGCTCATGCCTGTAATCCTAGCACTCTGGGATGCCCAGGCAGGTGGATGGCCTGAGCTCAGGAGTTCAAGACCTGTCTCTACTAAAGAGTGACACCTGTCTCTACTAAAAATAAAAAAAAGTTAGCTGGGTATCATGGCAGGTGCCAGTAGTTGGGAGGCTGACACAAGAGGACTGTTCAAGCCCAAGAATTTGAGGTTGTTGTGAGCTATGATGCTATGGCACTCAACCAGGATGACAGAGTGAGACTCTCAAAAAAAAAAAAAGTAAATAACTTTCTTGATTTCTTTCTTGACTAAGTGGCTCTTCAGGAGCATGCTTGTTTTTGGTTCTCCAGCCTCACCCTTTCTCCCCCTTTTTAAGAGACAGAGTCTTATTCTGATGCCCAGGCTAGAGTGTGGTAGTGTGATCACAGCTCATTGCAACCTTGAAATCCTGAGCTCAAGTGATCCTCCTGCCTCAGCCTCCCAAGTAGCTGAGAGTCCAACTGGATCCCACTGAGTCCAGATAATTTTTTTATTTGTTTGTTTTTTAGAGACAGAGATTGTTTTCTGTCACTTCTCTGTTGATTTCTAGTGTTCTTGCTAGTGATTTATTCAAAGTATGACTATCTACTTGCTATTTTGATTCTTCTTTGTGGAAGAGGCAATTATCAGATGCCAACCATCTTGAAGCTCCTCTCATTTTTTTTTTTTTTTACTTAACACAAATGGTACTGTATTATACATATTTGCCTGTATATTGCTTTTTAACGGTTTCACTATATATATGTGTGTGTGTGTGTGTGTGTGTGTGTATGATTATGTATCAGGATATATGGAGCTTTTTCATTCCTTTTCAATGACCACATTATACACTATTTTCAATTACACGAGAACTTTATGGATACCCTATATTTCAATCTATGGGTGAACTATAACTTCTTTAGCCTCTTCCCATTATTGGACTTTTTGATTAGTCTTAGTCTTTGATTAGTCCAGTCTTTTGCTATTACTAACATTATTGTAGTGAGTACCTTTATTCTTCTTTGTGTTCAGGTATAAATATATCTCTAGGAAAAATTTGTAGAGATGAAGCTGTGGGTTAAAGCATATAGAAAATTTAAATTTTAAATAAATATTATTAAATTGCCTTTCATGGCTGCTGTGTCAATTTGTACTCCTACCAATAATGTTTGAGAATTCCTGTTACTGTATACCCTGGACTATACAGGTGAAAACTATATCTTATTATTTTAGTTGATAGTTTTATAATTTTGAATTGGATGGCTTATCTTGTGTTTAAATGTCAGAGATTTAAAAAAAAAACAAGCTTTAATCTTTTTATTATAGATTATAATACTCATATGGATAGGTGCACAAAACAAAGATGTTTTATCATCAAGTAGCTGTATAACACGTCTCACCACCGTTAAGAACTAGAACATATACAGCACTCTGAAGCTTCTGTGATTCATCTACCAACCACTAACCCTTTCCTTCTCCAAAGGTAAAAACATTGCTACCTCTCTTTTATGATAATCACTTCTTTGCTTTTCTTTATAGTTTCACCTCCAGAGCATGCATGCCTAAACAAGACAGTTTTGGTTTTCTATACTTTATGTAATGAAATTGTATATTTCTATGTATACACACACACACATACACACACATATGTATTTTTTTTTGTTTCTAGATTCTTTCATTTCATATATTCATGAGAACCATCCTTATTATTTTGTGTAGCAGTAATTTGCTCATTTTAATTGTTGTGTGGTATTCTGCTGTATGAACATATAAAGTTTATTCATTCTACTCTTGAGAAACATTTACAGTTTGGAGCTATATGAATAAATGCTGCTATGAGTATTCTTTTATATTTAGTGTACAAGGTCATGCCTCTCTGTTGGGTAGAATCTTAGAAATAGAATTTCTGGATGATAGGATGTGGTATTTTTACCTGTATTAGATAATGCCAAATTGTTTTACAAATCCTTTTAATTTATACTTCCATCAGCAGTATATGAGGGTTTGTATTTTCAAATACCTTCTCCCATTATTTCTATTATCAGTCTTTATAGATTTAATATTTTGGTGGGTATTGACATCTCATGATTTTAGCTTGCAGTTCCCTAAATATTAATGAAATTAAGCACATTTTTCTTGGTCTTAATCTTTTATGAATCCTTTTTTAATTTTTTGGTCAATTTTTCTATTCAATTGCTTGTCTTTTTCTTACCAATTTGTGGGAGTTCTTAATATATTCTGGGTACAAACCAGTTTAGTCTTAGTTTGGGTTTAACAAAAGTAGAACTTGTGAGAAGGACTAGGGTGTAGATAGCTTTCTGAGAGATAGTCTCAGGAAGTAGAAATGAGGGAATAGAGACAGGGAGGTCAGGATGAAGGAAAAGCCTTCTTATTGAGGTCAGACTATAGGCATTAGGAACTTGATTTTTCAGGCATCTTAGAGAAGAGCAAAGAGTGCCTTTCTTTAGGAAGAGAATCTAGAGCTCTTATTCAATGCTGCTTGAGAGTTTCCTCCAAGAGCATTTATTCCTCTGTCTTCTAAGCTGAGTTTGTGTTGGGCTAAATATACTCCGGTGCTTTCAGAGAAGGTCTTGAAGTAGAAGGTGGCAGAATGTTCAGTGAGTGCTTGAAATGAAATACTTGCAAGATATGTTTGAGCTTACATGGGACTATCATTGCAACTCTGGCTAAAATCAGAAGTGGACCAAGACACTGTAGGGGCAACCACAGTTTCTATGTTGCAAACCACACTTTGTGGTGCCTTAACTTTCTTATGGTGTCTTTTGATACACAGAAATGCTTGACATTTATGTAATTAAATCAAATTCATCCAAATTTGAATTAACCAAATTTCTATTTTGTTTAATGTTTTTAATTGTTTAAGAATTTTTTTTTAAAATTTATTGTTGGAGATTCATTGAGGGTACAAGAAACTCAGTTACACTGATTGCATTTGTTAGGTAAAGACTCTCACAATCGTATCTTGCTCCCAAAAGGTGTAACACACACCAAGACCCCACCCTTCGCTCCTTCTCTCTCGGTTATTCTCCATGTGGATGTCTAATTGATCCAGCATCCTTTTTTTGAAAAAATAAAAAAGAAAACTCCATCCTCTCCTCACTGTGTAATAGCGCTAACTTTGTTGTAAATCAAGTACATATACCTGCTTATTTTTTTTTTCTTTTTCTACGTTCTTTCTTCTGTTCCAAAAGTGTTTTTCTCCCCTTTGCCAGTTCCGCTTCATCTAAGCTACTCTGCAGTGCCAGTTCCACTGATCTGTTGCCTTCTTTTGATAATTGATAGAGCGAGTTGATTCTTTGTGTTCAAGGTTTTCTTGGACGTTTGAATTTTCATATGAATTTTAGAATGAACTTAGCATGTTATATATACACATACATTTGGACTTTTGATTGGAATTGCATTGACTCTATAAATTAATTTGGGGAGATAAATTTCTTTATCACTTTGAGTCTTTCAGCCGTGACCTGGTATAGCCCTCCATTTATTAGGTTTTTAAGCTCTCAAAAATGTTTTATATTTCAGTGAGATCTTGCATATCTTTATTTATAAGTTTTAATTTGATAATTGATATCTGTGATAATTTTATATAAATATTATTTATAAATTTCATTTTATTTGGGATTGTGTGTAGAAAATCAGTATTTTTTTGTATAAGGCTCTGGCATGTAACAAACTTGCCAAATCCATTTATTTATTATTATGTTTTATCTGTAGGTTGGGGTTGGTTTGAATTTTCTACCTATACAATCATGTCAGTTACACATTATGACAGTTTTGTTTCTTTTTTTTAAATCCTTCTATATTGTATTTCTCTTCTTGCCTTATTGTACTATCTAATACTTTCTAATGCAATGTGGAGTTTACTAGTGGGGACCCTTGTTGCATTCTCTATCTCACAGGAAATGCTTTCAACATTTCATCATTAAGTATGATGATACGGTGTTTATTTAAAAATAATGTTTTTTTGTCTGCAGTTGTTGCAATTATTGGGTAAATTAGGTGACATTGGTAGATCATATTGATTAAATCTTTTATATTTTTTCTGTTTTTAACATCCACTTGTTTTATCATTTATCAGGAAAAGTATTTTAAAATCTTCATTCTCATTATGGATCTATTTTACCTTATATATCTGCCAGACTTAGCTAAATATTTTGAGACTATGTTGTTATAAATTTATGTGAGCTTAGAACTGTTATATCTTATTGGTGAATTTGCTTCATAATTATCGCTATTATATGTACTACTAAATGATTATGATACTATTCTTATTACTATTTTCTTTATATAAAAAATAGCTTTATGTAAAGCTATTTGCTTTTAATCCTTTCTTGTGTGGTATTATTAGAGTTTTCTTTTGGCTAGTGCTGGCATGTTATAGTTAGAAAATGCATTTACTTTTATCTTTGTTTTGTATCCTTATGTTTTAGAAATGTCTCTTATATATCACAGACAGTGACAATTATTTTCCATTTATTGAGTACTTGTTAAGTGCTGGGTACTGTGCTTATTTGCTTTACATATATTATATCATTTAATTTTAGCAACAAATCTGTGAATTATAATAGTATTGTGTGCATTTTAAGGATGAGGAAATAAAAGTTACTTGTCAAGGAAAAGGTAGTTAATCTATCTCATGCCATATCTTCAGAGGAATAGTACTGATTTAAAGAAAGTTAGGTAATTTCATTCTCTGAATTAAAACTATTATATAATGGAGTGGACATACACCACAAGTATTTTCCCATGCCTTTGTCTAGGATTCCAAATGAAAGTTTTCATAATCATGTAATATTATGCATGGTAAATGGGCTATATTTAAATGTTTCACTTATTTTCTGGTTATAGGATATAGAACTCACATTACTAAATCATACATACTAATACATACATTAGTACATACATACTAATTGTGTGTTAATTACAGTTCAGAAAAATCTCTTTGAATATTGGTTAAGAGTGTGGTATTTGTAAGTGTGAATTCTATATAAAATAGTAGAATTGCATAGTTTTTGCTTAATTTTTGTAATTAAAAATGTTCAGTATTATGGAAATTTAGAAAAATACAAAGAGCGGAAAGAAGAGAGTTTTTTCATTGTCCCACACCCAGTGGCAACTTTTGTTAACAACAGCTAAAGGATTCCTCTCAGTCTTTTTCTTAATATAGGCTTTTTTAAAAAGTATGTAAATATCAGCTAGCCCATAGTACGTGTAAAGCATGATTTGTTTTCTCATATAGAATGTCTCTTCATGTGGCCTAAATTACATTAGCGTTTGGTATACCGCCTCATTTACAAATAATTCACGCTTGGATCTTGAGGATGCCTTAGACCTTGAAGTGTTTCTTATATGTATATATTGTTTTAGTTATTTCTCCTACCTGTACCTGAGTCATTGTATTTTTTAGTGTATTTGAGTTAAGATTTTGAGTTAATACAAAACATTGTAAAAAGTATATAAATTTTTATCCTTTTTTTGCCTTGAAATTATATATAACATTAGCATTTTCTCATACTATTACTTAGGATTGTAAATAAAAGAATCCTTTTGTGCTAGTAAGTGGGGTATATTTTACTTAAACTTTTTCATATTTTTGGATATGAGTTGCTTCAAATTATTATTGTTATTGTCATTTTCCCTCTTTCTTCTTTTGTTTTTTAAATTTTAAAAGTAGTTATGAAGGATATTTGCACCAGATTTTATGGCAGCTCAATTTACAATTGCCAAAATGTGGAAACAGCCTAAATTCCCACCAACCCAGGAATGGATTAACAAGCTGTGGTATATGTATACCATGAAATACTATTTGGCCATTAAAAAGATGGAGACTTTACATCTTTTATATTAACCTGGATGAAGGTGGAAAACATTATTCTTAGTAAAGCATCATAAGAATGGAGAAGCAAGAATCCAATGTACTCAATTCTAATAAGAAGGCAATAGATGATCTAATGCACGGTGGGAGGTAAGGGAATGTGGGATCAGGGAGAGAGGAGGAGAAAGAGGGTATAGGATGTTAGAGTATATGGCATGCCTCTTGGGGGCAGGACACAATTACAAGGGGGACTTGACCTAATAAACACAACCAGTGTAACCTTATTGTTTGTACCCTCAATGAATCCCAAATAATAATAATAAAAGAAGAAATGAGTATGAGTATAAAACTATAACTAAATTAGTAAAATATCACTAGCATATAGAATACAGTAACAGTGTTATTAGTAGTATTGTGCTATTGTTATTGTTATGAAGTGAACTGTATACCTTCCAAATTCATATGGTGAAGCTCTAACTCCCAGTACCTCAGCATATGGAAGTAGAGTCTCTTTTTTTTTTTTTTTTTAAGTGTTGGGGATTCATTGAGGGTACAAAGAACCAGGTTAGACTGATTGCACTTGTTAGGTAAAGTCCTCTTATAATTGTGTCCTGCCCCAAAAGGTGTGGCACATACTGTGACTCCCCCCAACCGCCCTCTTTCCCTGTCTCTGCTCTTCTCTTCCCCCACTCCCTCCCTCTTTCCCTCTCTCTGCTCTCCCACTCTCCCACTGTGTACTAGGTCATTAATTGTCCTCATACCAGAATTGAGTACATAGGATTCTTGCTTCTCCATTCTTATGATGCTTTACTAAGAATAATGTGTTCCACTTCCATCCAGGTTAATACAAAGGCTGTACAGTCTCCATTTTTTTTAATGGCTGGATAGTATTCCATGGTGTACATATACCACAGCTTGTTAATCCATTCCTGGATTGGTGGGCATTTAGGCTGTTTCCACATTTTGGCGATTGTAAATTGAGCTGCGATACACCATCTAGTGCAAATGTCCTTATGGTAAAAGGATTTTTTTTCCTTCTAGGTAGATGTCCAGTAATGGGATTGCAGGATCAAATGGGAGGTCTAGCTTGAGTTCTTTAAGGGTTCTCCATGCTTCCTTCCAAAAAGGTTGTATCAGTTTGCAGTCCCACCAGGAGTGTAAAAGTGTTCCCTTCTCTCCACATCCACACCAGCATCTGCAGTTTTGAGATTTCGTGATGTGGACCATTCTTGCTGGGGTTAGATAATATCTCAGGGTGGTTTTGATTTGCATTTCTCTAATAATTAAGGATGAAGAGCATTTTTTCATATGTTTGTTAGTCATTCTTCTGTCTTCTTTAGAGAAGTTTCTAGTCATCTCTCTTGCCCTTTGATATATGGGATTATTGGTTTGTTTCATGTGGATTAATTTGAGTTCTTGATCGATCCTAGTTATCAAGCTTTGGTCTGATTCAAAATATGTAAATATCCTTTCCCATTGTGTAGGTTGTCTATTTGCTTTGGTTGTTCTTTCCTTAGCTGTTCAGAAGCTTTTTAGTTTAATTAAATCCCATTTGTTTATTTTTGTTGTTGTTGCAATTGCCACAGAAGTCTTCTTCAGAAAAATCTTTCCCCAAGCTGATATCTGCAAGTGTTTTTCCTATGCTTTCTTTGAGGATTTTTATCATTTCATGCTTTAAATTTAGATCTTTTATCCATCTTGAATCAATTTTTGTGAGTGGAGAAAGGATCCAGTTTCAGTCTTTTACATGTGGATATCCAGTTCTTCCAGCACCATTTATTTTTATTTTATTTTATTTTATTTATTAAATCATAGCTGTGTACATTAGTGCAATCATGGGGTACAGAGTGCAGGCTTCAAGGGACTCTTTCACCTGTGTAGAGGGAGGGTCTTTTTAAAGATGTGATTTAGTTAAAATAAAGTTGTTGGAATAAGAAAAAATAAAAGTAGTTATGATTATGTTAAAAATTCAAATATGGAAAGGAGTCAGGTGGGAAATAAAAGATCCCAGTAGGAGGAGTTTCTTGGGTATTTTTGTAGATTTTTTTTTCAATGCATATGTAAACATATTTTTGTCTGTCTTTATTTTACATAAGTGGGATCTACAACCTGCTTTTTTGATTTTACTCTTAAATAATACTGAGATAAATATATTCACACATAAATTCTTTTTGTGTTTATGATTATTTCCTTAAGACAGATATGTAGAAGGGTCAGAGTGATGGATATATTGTAATAATAAATATGGCCAAATTTAAAGCATAGGTATTCTAGAAAGAGTATGGTAATATTATCAAACAATACATCATGCTATGGTTATAACCTCTTTAAACTTTAGGGAAACATGGTGTGCTAGTCTCCTAAAAGTTTTTTTATAAAGACCTAATCATTTATCACATTTATATCTATATGTTATGTATATAGCATATTTACATACATATTTGTGCAAATATAATAGATATGATCACATATACTGAATTTATTTAATCAGGGTAGGTCTAGTCATTTTACCCTAAAATAGATTTCAGTCTAATATTTTAGATTTAGCATTATTATTTTTATTGATACTAGTTAAGATTATCTTTTTCAGTGTCACTTTTTCAGGTTATAATTTGCTTTAAAAATAGATTCTGTTTGAATCTTAGTTAATCTTTACCCAATTTATGGGTAATGGCAGCACTTTGGGAGACCAAGGCAGGAGGATTATTTGAGATCAGGAGTTCAAGACCAGCCCGAGCAGGAGTGAGACCACATCTTTACTTAAAGTAGAAAAATTAGCTAGGCATCCTGGTATGTGCCTATAGACCCATCTATTCAGAAGGCTCAGGAAAGAAGATCACTTGAGCCCTGGAGTTTAAGGTTGCAGTGAGCTGTGATGACACCACTGCACTCCACCCAGGGCAACAGAGTGAGACTTTGTCTCACACATTAGCCAACTTTTAATTTATTTTAATACAGGGTGGCCATAAAGTTTGTGTACATAAACAAATATTTTAAATTGCACATGAACTTATGGCCACACTGTATAATAAACAATTTTACATTTATTTTAAAATAAATACAGCATCTTTCTCTGATTATTCAATAAAATGAATGCCAATACATGTAAAACAATTCAGACAATATGGAAAGAAAAAGAGAAAGTCACTAAGTAATCTCAACACTTATCAATAACTTTTTGCTGTGTATGATTTCTTTTTCTTTTATGCATGTTTACTTGTATATATATACTTATATATGCTGTCATATACATCTGTGTATCCCAACATGAGTGTTATTATAAACAACACTCAGTAACAGTTTGCTAGATATTCTTTTTTGTATTCATGTGTACTCTTATAATTTATTTGTTTTTATTAGACTGTGGATACCTTTTTGTTTATAAATATGTGTATATGTCAAAATTGCAACCACATTGTCCTCTATGTTGTGTTTGAACTTTAGTCATTCCCATATTGATGAACCTTTGGTTGTTTTTAGATACTTGGTTTGTGTGCATATGTGTGTTTAAGACACAGGATTTTACTCTGCCTCTCAGGATTGCTGTGGTATGATCGTAGTTTGCTGTAATCTTGAACTCTTGGATTCAAGTACTCCTCCTGCCTCAGTTTCCTGAACATCTAGGATTACAGGGCTATCACTCTCAGCTAAGCTGCTTGTTATTATAAACACCACTACTTCAGTAAACATTTCATACAGGTGTCTTTATTCATGTGCCCAAGAAATTCTTTACAGTAAAATAACAGTAGAATTTTTGTATCAAAGAACAAATATACTTCAAATTTGTATATTCTGTTAGAAAGAAGGTTTTTTACTTTTTGCTTACTCCTTTCTAAATTATTTAATTTTTTTCTATGAATGATATAGGGAATTTAAAATTGTCAAATTATCCTCTAGAAAGGTTGTATAGGATGTATAGTACATTTTTCACAAGTGAGTAAGAATGCCTAATTTCCTATGCTTGTGAGCACTAAATATTAACAATATTTAAATCTTTGCCAAAACATTATCTTGTATTGAGATATGTATTTTATATTGTATAGGTTTAAAAACATTGTGATATTGAATTAATTTTTTAGCTTATTTGCTTTAATTTTTCCTCATTTGTAAATATTACATTTATTTTTATAGCTTATTTTTTTATTTTTAAATTTTTAATTAATTGATTAATTTTTCCCAAGGGACTGCTTGTTTTTTTTTTTGAGAGAGAGTCTCAAGCTATCACCCTGAGGAGAGTGCTGTAGCATCACAGCCAGCAATCTCAAACTCTTGGTCTTTAGTGATTCTCTTGCCTCTGCCTCCCTAGTAGCTGGGACTACAGGTGCCCCCCACAACACCTGGCTATTTTTTTGTTGTTGTTGCAATTGTCATTGTTGTTTTAGCAGGCCCAGGCTGGGTTTGAACTTGCCAACCTTGGTGTATGTGGCCAGTGCCGTAACCACTGTGCTACAGGTGCCACCGGACTGGTTCTTATTCTGTGAGGTTTGGGAAGGGAGTAGAGATAGGGCAGAACTTTGGTCTCAGAGGTGTCACCATCTTAATTTGGTTGCTTCTAATGAAAAAATAACATTGTTCAAAGATACCTTAAAGCCGAAAACCTAAACAGCATGTTTTGTTGGTTATATTTTTGGCTAACTATTCCTGAAATTATTTCTGGTTTGTCTGGGACTGGGTAGGGAGCAATGAGGTCTTTCCCTTGTAGTGGAGTCTTTCCCTGAGAGAAGACTGGCAATATGCCAGGACAATATGCACACCCTCCAAAACTGAGAAAGAGATGAGATTGCTCCTTTAGAGCTTTGGAATTACTTGGAATGTTTTACAAATGGTTGCCTCTATAGCAAAAAAGGTAATTACAAAACATGTACATCATAACGTGCTTTTAAAGACATTCTGAATTGTACTTACGTTCCCTCTTAAATCTTCCCAGAGTCTAGCCCAGCCAGACAGTTTGGCAAAAAAGACAGTGTATGTGTGTGTGGGGGGGGATGTGGAGGCGGTGCTGGCTGGGAAGGTGGGTTAAAGGAAGTGGCAAAAGGTGAAAGCAAACTTCTCTCAGTCTAAAGGTTCAGCTTTGTGTAATGGCCTTAGACTCCTTAGGTGGAGTCCAGATCAGGGGGAGGTGGGGAGGTGCAGCAGCAGGGCAGGTTAGGGACGCTCTATGTCTTTTATTCAAGTCAAGCTTAGTCTGGTCCAGCAAGCTTTGTGTTCAAAAGTGCTCCTTTTTGGTGCATTTCAGTTTGTCTTCCAAACTGATGTCTTTTGCAGTTTGGTTACCGATCTCTCAGCAAACTGAGCACAGGTCTCTGCCTTCTTGAGTTTATCAATAAGAATCTTTATCTCTTCCTCACATTTGTCTTTTTTTGAGACTCTTTTTCTTCAGCAGCATTCAGACACTTCATTTTCTGATCTATAAATCTAATCTGCTCATCCTTCTCTTGGCCAAGGGACTCTGCCAGCTCAGCTTGTTCCTCCGTGTGTCTCAGGGTTTCCTTCAAGAACACCAACTTCTCAGCCCCCTCTTCAGATTCTATTCTGCAATGTGCTTAGTTTCTTGGAGTTGAATTTTCCTGAATCTCCTATGGTTTTTAATAATATTCGTACCACTTGCAAGCTCATCAGAAGCTGTTTCTTTCTTTTTTTTTTTTTTTTAATTAAATCATAGCTGTGTACATTAGTGCAATCATGGGATACAGTGTGCGGGCTTCATATACTATCTGAAATATTTTCATCCAACTGTTTGACATAGCCTTCATGAGATTTTCTCGTTTATTATGTGAAAACATTTGTGTTCTGCATTTAGTAGGTTTCACCTGTCCCTTCTAAGATGCACCGTAAGTGTGATCCCACCATTTACC
>CAUYON010146637.1:0-15604 GCA_963573935.1 Arctocebus calabarensis
ACGCAAGAACAATAATATAAAAAGATTGCCCGCCTGGCATTCGGGGCTGCATGCCTTTGTGGTATCAGCCCCCTGCAGGTGTAATAAATTTTATCAATTATTGCATCAAACTGGGGTCCATCTTTCTATCTCCGCGACTGAGGCTACAACAACCCACCCCCAGAGATCCCGACTCAGCAGATTTCCGACAGGCTACCCGGTCTAGGAAGGCACCTAATTGGGAAACCAAGATGAAGTGCCTCGCTTACGGTCTGTCCACAGCACATCTCCAGACTCTCGGCAAATCTTAGCAGCAGTCCCTCTGTTTCCCGCATTCCTCCCCTTATCAACCGCGGAGGGAGCAGCTAGACGCCGACAGGCGCCTGCTCTTGCAGAGTTGCCCCTCCCGGACCCGGCTGGGACCCTGGAAGGGGATGCACGCGGCTCCCACCCGGCCCTCGCCCCTCCAGATACCGCAGGGTGCAGAGCCCAGGCTCCCGGCAAGCCCTAGGGGCGTGCGCCGCGGAGGTGGGGCCAGAGTCCGGGGGAGGGGGGGTTGCCTTGGCAACGGCGCCCTCCCGGCGCGCCCCGGGCCGACCCGCCCAGTGCGCTGGACGCTGATTGGTGCGCCTCGGCGCGCGCTGGGCCACGCGGGCATAAAAGCGCCGAGCTCCGGCGGTGGCAGGTGCAGCTCTGGGCTCGGACGCCGCTTTGGATCTTCGCGTGGGTTGCGTTGGAAGGTCAGTGCTGGAGGTCACCCGCCGTGTCCACGAGGCGCCGTGCAGGGTACTCGAACCGCCGCTCGCAGCGGAGTCCCGGGGCGGAGCCCTCTGCCCGCGGCCGGCGGGGTCGGTGCGAGCTTCTCGGCGTCGCAAACTCCGCGCTCCTAGGCGTGAGCTGGGACCGGACGGTGCGGGGCAGAGTGGGGAGGGCCCCGACGCAGAGCGGTGGCAGTTCGCGGCTTCGTTCCCTGACACTTTTTGGAAGGGCTCCCCACGCCTGGGAATAGGGCGGCGGGGCCGGGCCTAGCAAACCGGTTTGTCCAGCCCTCCGAGAGGCCATCTCTTCTTGCAGGGGTGGGACCCCACATCCTCCCACAGGCCCGGGGCTGAGGTCCTGGTGTCCGCTGCTGTCTCTTGGCTGTGCGCCCGGGTGGCCCCCGCCGGGCATCTGTGGACGGGAGGAGGGAGACGCCAGCTCTGCAGAGCCGGACCGCCCTCTGAACACCACCTGCGGCTTCTCGATCCCTTCCGGCTTTCGGATCATCTCCATGTAAAAGCCCAGACTATTTCGGCTCAAAATTTTAAAAAAGAGAAGCTAACGTAGATGCAGACTTTCCCTTGCGCGCACAGGTGCCAAGCGCTGTTCTTGGATTCACTGCTTTTATTAAATTCTCTCCGCAGCCTCATATAATTGCTCCTTTCCGAGGGTGAGAGAACTTGAATTTTGGAGAGGTAACCTGCCAGGCCGGGCCGGGTGGGGGAAAAAGAGGGTTTGGGGTTCAACGAATCTGCTTTCTGCCCCATTGTAGGTACTTAGTATCTGCCTGACTTTGGGCCGGTCACTTGGTCCTGCAAGATTGGGGAGAAGAGTCAATCCTTGGGGATGTTGTGAGTATTAAAGAAGAGGTTAGAAAAGCAGGTGCTTCATCAGTGCTCAATAGTTACCAGCGGCCTGAATTTTCCTTGGGTCGTTACTATTTGGAGGAGCTGGAGGACTTAAAGCTGAGACTGCTGCCTTGCAGATGTGTATAAAGACTACTGAGGAGGGAGAACCCTGGGAAAACCCTGGGAAAAGGTGGACGTGGCCACTGGCACAGGTTGGAAGCGGAGAGGGTCGGCACCTGTGCAGAGCTGAGAACCCTATTGTGAGGCGGGCAGGAAACACTCCTGGAGACCCCCCAGGCTGGAGGGAAGGATGAGGACAGTGGGTTTGCTGATCTGAGGGGACAGCATTGATTTGTATTGGAGTTTTTCTGCCCCTGGGCAGTATATGTATATGCAGGCCATTTTTTGGTGCTGGATACTTTAAAAAAAATTATTTCATTTTAAATTATGATTACATATAACATTCGATTTGCCATCTTAAACATTTTTTCTTTTTCATATTGTATCATTCAGTTATGTTAAGTGTATTCACGTTGTTGGGCAACACTACAGAGGATTAAACATCATACTTACAACAGCCACCAATATCATAACTCACCTGAGGACTTACTGAGAACAAGACATTTTCCTGGCAAGCCTTGGAAAGCAAGCCACCAAGTAACTCAGTAATCCTAGAGGAGCAAAGTTCTGTAGTAGTAAGGCTAATGTTAAACATTACGGATTTTTTTTCCTTTTTGAGGTGGTTAGTTTGAACCCACCACCTCTGGCGTTGGGGCTAGCACCCTACTCCTTGAGCTGCAGGTGTCACTCTAAACATTAAGCGTTTTATGGCAGTTCCTTGAAGGATTAGTGGAGAAAAATTGCATGTAGTATCTTTGGAGATCATTTCCCTTACCACCCTTGAAGATCATTTCCTCGAGTACATAAAATACTTTCTTGGCGCCTATGAGATCATTTCCCTGAGCACGCAGCCCCTGCATGTGTTTGCTTAGAAATCTTTCCGCCCATTATGTATCGTCTCAATAAAAGGACTCTGCGAGAAGTGCTCAGGGCTGTCCTCACCTCTTGTAGCGTGTACTGTCAATCCGTGTCTCGAGTGATCATTTATGTGATCATGACACAACACATCTCCTGAACATTTTCATTTTGCAAAACTGAAGCTCTGTAGTGTCATTAAACACTAATTTCCCCTTCCCCTACCCAAAGTTGGCAGCAAAGGACTTTTTGACTTTGTTTCTATGATTTTTGACATTATATATGTATATACACACACGCACACTCTCTCTCTCTCTCTCTATATATATATATATTTTTTTTTTTTTTGCAGTTTTTGGCTGGTGCTGGGTTTGAACCTGCCACCTCCGGCATATGGGGCCGGCAACCTACTCCTTTGAGCCATAGGCACTGCCCCCAACACACATATTTAGAGATAGTCTCTGTCACCAGGCTGGAGTGCGGTGGCAAAGTCATAGGTCATTACAGTCTTAAACGCCTAGACTCCAGCGATCCTTCCATTTCAGCCTCCCGAGTATCTCTCACAAGCCAGAGCCTCCACTCTGGGCCAAGATTTTTACTACATGTGAGTGGAATCATATGGCATTTGTATTTGTGGCTGGCTCATTTCACTTAGCATGAGGTCTGAGAGGTTCATCCGTGCTATAGCAAGTGTATGTGAAGAGACCACATTTTCTTTATCCATTTGTCTATTGGGGACTGGATACTTTTACTTTCATGCTTAATTGCTGGAAATACTACTTAATATATCTCCATGACTCAGAATGATGACAGCTGGAAATTTGGGGAGATCTCAGGTCAAGCAATAACATTGAGGAAAACTGATGGTAAAAAATGCAGGGAAAAGACCTATTTTGTTGGCCCACTATATTTTAAATGGAATTTTTTTTTTAATATGCATGAAACAGTTGTCTGTCTTTAGAGCAGTCACAATTGAACTGAATTTTTCTCCACCCTAAGAAACGAATTGTTTTTCTGACGACAGGCATTCGATTGATTGTGTAGACAAACAGCTGGTGGTCTCTCCTTACTGTCTGCCTCTTGCACAGGTGCTGAGTAAGTACTAACGTGTGTCAACTTTCTGGGAGAGGGACACATCTTGTCTCCTGGTACCGAAACCAAACTCATTCATCCTCTCACTGATGTGCTTCTCCCAGAGGCTCATTCTTTTGGTTTTTTTTGTTTTGTTTTGTTTTGTTTGTTTGTTTGTTTGTTTTTGAGACAGAGTCTCAAGCTGTCACCCTTGGTAGAGTGCTGTGGCATCACAGTTCACAGCAACCTCCAACTCTTGGGCTTTAAGCGATTCTCTTTCCTCAGCCACCCAAGTGGCTAGGACTACAGGCGCCTGCCACAACTCTGCCGCAGAGGCTCTCTCTTGCATTGCAAATTAGAGACCTTAATATTATCCATGACTCCTTCACAAACTCACCTCTGGGGGCAATCACCAGAGCCAGCTGAGCTCTGCGTCTGTATCTCCAGCACCCCTCACTTCCTGTGACGCTGCTGTCTTAGCATCCTGCCCCTGTTGGTGCAGATAAGTCTCCAGCCTGGAGATGGGAGAAGTGCTGTAATGACCGCCCTTGAGAGGCTTGGGCTCAGTAAATGCATGTGGAGGAGAGTCCATCCATCTGTTCTTTTTCCATCTTTTGCAGTTAATGGAGGTGCTTGGGGGAGAAAATTTGCAGACTATCATTTCATATTTAGGAAGGAGGAATAAGGGCCAGGTGAGAAGGCTCATGCCTGTAATCCTAGCAGTGGCACCGAACTGGACTAGTGGTCGTTGTATTCTTTACTGCCATGTATTTCAATACAAAAAAAAAAAAAAAAAAAGATTAGCTTTACTTAAGAATGTCTTTGATAAAAGGTAAAAAATGATAGATTTTATTTTGCCTTTTGAGTATGTATCTTTCTAGTATGCTGTGTGGTGATTGGAATTGCCCACAGACTTTTTTATTTTTTTTTTTTAGAGACAGAGTCTCACTTTGTCACTCTCAGTAGAGTGCTATGGCTTCACAGCTCACAGCAACCTCCAGCTCCTGGGCTTAGGCGATTCTCTTGTCTCAGCCTCCTGAGTAACTGGGACTACAGGTGCCTCCCACAATGTCTGGCTATTTTTTTTGTTGCAGTTCAGCAGGGGCTGGGTTTGAACCTGCCACCCTCGGTATATGGGGCCGGCGCCCTACTCACTGAGCCACATGTGCTGCCCTGGAATTGCCCACAGAATACTACTATTGCATATCAAGGTGTGAGGTTGTCTTCAGGTGTAGCATCTGTGTGATTGAGTTGTGAGCTGAATTGGCCACTTTTCTTCATAGAACACCAATTTTGCTTGAATGACTGACTACCTGTGGTTATTCATACTTGGATAATTGGCTGATGTATCCTAAAACAATGAAGGAAGTGACCTTGTCACCTCAGGGAAGCAACTAACAGTATTTGTTGCTAACTAACTTGTATTTATCCCCATGAACTTTTAATTAGGGATTTTCTGATTAGTAGTGATATTAACCAATAAGATTTTTTTTTAATTAGTGTCCTGCCGCCAAGAGATGTGTCACACACCGTGAACCAGTAAGACTTTTAGTATTATAGTGAAGTTTGTTAACATTTGGAAGACGTGCATAACTCACTGAACCATTGTTTTCCCAAAGACCAATGCATGGAGTTATAAAATCATGCAGGAGTTAAGAGACCCATTTCAAGCATTAGTAGACCAGTGAGTTCAAGGTAGCAAGATACAAAAGGTTCATTGATGAGATTTCAGATTCTACATCACAACTAACCTTTAAGAAACTAACATGTATTGTGTTTTAGAGTAATATCAAAGGTGAACAACCAGGATTATCTGCAAAAATTAACAAAATATCTTTTCCTCGTACCATTACTTTGCTGTGTGTTTGGATTTTATTCATATACTTAAGTCAAAGCAACAAACGAATTGAGAGCTGAAGCAGATGAGAGAATCCAACTGTTTTCTTTGAAGGCAGACATCAAGGAAATGTACAAAATGTAAAATAATGGCACCCTTTTTACTAAATTTTTTTTGCTTTGGAAAATAGTTAACATGTTTATTTTTAAATGAATTAACAAAAACATTAAACATTCCTTGGTCTTGATTTCTGACAAGTATTTATAGATATAATCCACATAAACAATAGCTCTTTAGAGTCTTAACACCATAACATTTAAGAATTGTTACCCTACGAGTATTAAATTTACCTTGGCAGGAGCAAGGAGAAAAGTTACCTTCTGTGGATGGGTGGAGGTTTTTAAATATTAATACCCCTACATTGTTAGAGCAGTAATAGGGGCAATAGTGCTGATTGGTGGGTAAGAACTGGGTTTTCTGGGGTGGGGGTTATATACAATAGTATAGTAAAGTACTCAGAACATCTTTTTTATCTGTTAGTAATAATGGAACAAGAAGAACCAACTCAGTTATGACTTGTCCATATGATTGAACTAAAACACTTTATATTCAATGAATTTTTTGGATGCCTCCTTCATGCTTTTCCCTTGTGGAAAAGGAAAAAATGAATACAATTCCACCTATTTACGATCTTCATGGTTTTTTTTTCCCCCTGACTCTAGTATTTTCTTTTTTTTTTGAGCAGATGAAGTCTCTGCTCAAAAGTTGAGCAGAGTTGCCCTGGAGTTGAGTGCTGTGGTGCTCACAGCAACCTCAAACTCCTGGGTTCAAGTGATCCTTCAGCCTTAGCCTCCTAAGTAACTGGGACTACAGGCGCCTCCCACAACACCCGGCTAGTTCTTCTATTTTTAATAGAGACAGGGCCTCACCTATACTCAGCCTGGTCTTGAACTCCTGAGCTTAAGCAGTCCACCCACCTCAGCCTCCCAGAGTGCTAGGATTACAGGCATCAGCCTCTGCGCCCGGTCAGTATTTTCAATCTGAAAAACCAAAACAAAACAAAACCCTCTTTTGCCATTTATTATTTTGCTTTTGAGAATGAGGGATTGTCTTTGAGTTTCAAATGTTCTGGGAAATCCGGTTGTCTCTCAGCTTCCTGGGTAACTCTTTGAACTTACTGAAGTAGTAACTCCAAGACTCAAAGTTCTTATCTGGTTTCAGGAGCCAACATGGCTGGGAGATGGTTTTCCCAAAGTGGTCCTCTCAGGGCTGCTTGAGGAAAAGCGAGGGCCTTCCTGTGACGTAGCACATCCTGGACACCTCCCTGCTGACCGAGGCTCTGTACAGCAAAGCCAGACAAATGCCTGTGACAAGGAAGGTTCTCTGCTGCTCACTCATTTAGGACATTGGCCAGGATGGAGGGTGCTTCGAATTATTTCATGAAAATTATTCTATGGGCTGTTTTAACCATTGCTTCTCTAGTCTGTTTCTTTCATTCCAAAGCCAGCATCTTGAGTGTTAACACAGTGTCCTAAAATTTTTGTGCTATTTCATCTGGCACCTTTTTGTCCCGTACCCTATGATGGATTTGTGGACATCTTGATAACAGTTATAGTCAAGATTTAAAACCTTTGCTAGAGGCCAGGCAGATGGATTGCCTGAGCTCACAGGTTCGAGACCAGCCTGAGCAAGAGCAAGACCCTTTCTCTAAAAATAGCTGGGTATTGTGGTGGGCACCTGTACTCCTAGCTACTCCGGAGGCTGACGCAAGACAATCACTTAAGCCCAAAATTTTGAGGTTGCTGTGAATTATGATGCCAGGGCACTCTATCAAGGGCAGCAAAGTGAAACTGTCTCAAAAAACAAACAAACAAAAAAAAACTTTGCTAGAACCCATTAACTTTTTCTTATGTTTGTGGCTCTCTCCACAGGAAACCTCTGTTGCATTAGATACCAGTTGATGCAGCATCCTGTGACGTCAATTCTAAATCTCAGTTCAGCTCTTGTTTGCCTGGACTTCACCTGAGTGACATTTTATCCCTTTAGCACAGGGCCTGGTTTACAGTATGCACTTGACTGGCTTCCTGTTGGCAGACTCAGCAAATCAGTTCCTGAATCCAAAAAGCATGGCTTTGGATTAGCTGACAATCGTTAGTGCTAATTTGAGTTAAAGAGCTTGTTTTGCAGGGCTGGAAGAATAAAAGTTCTCATAGTTAATGCTGTTTCTTTTTTCTTACAGAGTGTTTGAAAAGAAAATGCCAGTTATTAGGATGCTGAGGCAGGTCGTGGGCCCAATGCTACTGCGCCCAGCCTGTGGCTGTTTAACATCTGTCTTGCCAGTCCGGTTTCTAGGCACCTCCCCTCGGCAAATTGTAGCAGATGCCAACTTCCACTCTACCTCTTTCTCTGAAACAGACCATCCACGAGTCTTAATTACAGGTTTTTGTTTTTGTTTTTCCTTTTTTCCACGTTGGTGACTTGATTCTTTCTTTCTGTGCTATTTTGTGTGACTGTCTTTGTTTTTGGAATCTGTAACATGCTGTCAGAGCCTCCCTGTACTGCTTGTCTCCATAGCAGCAGATGGTACAGGCCAAGCAGGTTGACTAGATAACATTCAGAGTCTGGATTTATTTACTATGTATAAGGGATTATAGATTGAGAGGTATTTCATAATATACCCTCCTTTTTTTTGAGACAGAGTCTCACTCTGTTGCCCTGGGTTGAGTGCCATGGTGTCATAGTTCACAGCAACCTCAAATTCTTGGACTCAATTGCTCCTCCTACCTCAGCCTCCTGAGCAGCTGGGACTATAGGCACCTGCCACAAAACCTGGCTAGCTTTTCTGTTTTTAATAGAGTTGGGGTCTAACTCTTGCTCAGAGTCTTGAACTCATGAGCTCAGGCAATTCACCTGCTTCGGCCTCCCAGAGTGCTAGGATTAGAGGCATAAGCCACCACACCCAGCCATAATATAAAATTTTCAATTAGGGGAGCTAATTTTATTTATCAGACATTCCCTTTTCCACTGTTAACTTTTTCTAGAATATTGCAAATCCAAAATTCTTACTTGATCATCTTGCCAGTGCTTGATTTTTCCTGCCATAGTCTTTTTTTGTTATCTGAAAGGACCTAGGAATCTGGGGGACAAACAGGTGCTCTGAAAGGGTGCCAGGACCAAAACATTGAGTCTGGAGTCAGACACCCCTTTTATTGACCAAATCCCTCAACCTAAATGCAGTGTCATTCATCCCAAACTGTTGTTACACATTTGAGTATGTAAATAGAGAAGGCAAGTTAGCATCTACTTGAGCTCGTTGTTGCCGTTGAGCTCATCATTGCTCTCTGATACTTCTTACCTTGAATATACCTATTATCTGGCTGTTCCTTCCACACTTGGCTCTTCACTTCCATCCAGCCCAAGCCCACCTCTGATTGGATTGACGCATTTTCTTTCCCCTCCTTGCCAGGTTTTCTTCCATTGGCTTGACATTTTTCTCCTTCTTTCCTCCATTTATATGTGTATGTGCAGGAAATCTCACTTGTATGTCTTCCTGTCTCATGAGTTTGCCCTGAGTGAAATTCACTGTTGTCTTCTTTAGATGTGCTCTTAGCCAGTGTTCCCATTTCTATCAGTGGCATCTTTAAGCCTGATATAAACCTCCATGACTTGTTAATTACTTTTTGTGGAGATGGGGTCTCATGATGTTGCCCAGGCTGGTCTGGAACTCCTCGTGTCAAGCAGCCCTCCTGCCTCAGCCCCCCAAAGTGCTGGGGTTACAGGTGGGAGCCACCACCCCTGGAATTTTTAACTCTTAGTGGCTCCTTGCTGAATCATTTGCCCCTTGTTCAAATGACTTCTAAGTTTCTCCCTTATTGCCTGTTCACATCTCAATCCATTTCTAATGCGGATACGTCTCTGGATAATCTCACCAGAGGTTAATAATTGGTTTTGAATGTTACTGGCACCTGTAGCAGACAAGCTTCAGAGCCTATCAAAGTAAGAAAGGCTGAGAGTAAATTTCCTACCCCAGGAAGTTCCAGGCCAGTGCCAGGCCTATGTTTGGCTATTGTGTGATTTTTCTTTCCTCTCTTCTAAGCTGCTCCATGCTGGAGGGTTTTATCTCTGAAACCAGTATTGCCTGCATTGATCTCCTTCCTACCAGAGGGGGAGGTCATTACATGTTCTGAGTGCTGGGCCATTCTACTTTTCATTCTGAGAAGAGTGGAAGTAAGCAGCAATTAATTCAAACCTGGGGTTTTATCTAATTAGCTAAGATTGAAGAATAGTCTTACTAAGTTAGTGCATTTGGGGAATAATTGGACTGGTTAGATTTGGATTACAGTTTCACTTTTTTTCTTCCTCCAGGAGGTCTTGGCCAGCTGGGAGTGGGGCTTGCTAACCTTTTGAGGTAAGAGCCCTGAAAACTTGAAATTCAAAACCTCAGTTCTTAAGTATGTGACGCTCATCTTTGATGCCGTTTAGCCACCTTTTCTCTCTCTCCGTGCCTTACCATTTTAGATATCACACCTAAATGAACATTTAAAATGCATTTCATTTTACCTCGTAGTATGATGGACATGTGGCAAGCCCTTGACTCATTTCCAGACCCGTCCTTTACTCTCTTTCCTAACTTAGGTAAAATGAGACACACAACTCTGAGGGAAGCTCTTGAGTGCTAGCTGTGTGGGGGCAGCGGGAACAATGTGGGATTTGGAGAGAGTGAGAAAAAAGAACAAGAGGGAAGAGAAGAATAGGGGAAGGTAAAAACCGCTGGGTACTAGGAAGAAATTGGTGATGGACACAGGACTGGTAATGGGGATGAGAGTGGAAATGAGTGACAAAGCCCTGGGCAGGGGGAAAGTCCTGAGCATGAGAAGGGCAAGAACCGAAGTGTGTATCCAGGAGGAAGAGGAAGGAAGAATTTGGAGGCTGACAGGAACTTGCAGTTCCTAAGTTAAAATCATTTTCATAGGCCCCATTATATCCTAGATATTGCCAACTTCTGCATATTGGTATTTTCCCTCTAGGAAACGATTTGGGAAGGACAGTGTGATTTTGTCCGACATAAGGAAGCCTCCCGATCATGTCTTCCATAGTGGTAAGAAATCCTTAGACTTTCTTTTTGTTTGTCTTTAATTTTCAAAGTGCAGTTACACAGGTGGCTCACGGAATCAGCGCATGCAACAGGTTGTACCAGGTTCATGAATAAAAGGAGTTGAGACACAAATATGCCACTTACAAATATTAATATTTTTATGTGAATATACATATATGTACACATACACACATAAAGCCCTTAGTGCCTGGCATGTGCAAGTTCCATAGAAGCACTGGATGGTGTTGCCTATGGGGTGGGCTTATAAGAAAAATGCTTCCTCATGCCTGATTGGTTTAGAGCCCCTTTTGCTACCAAGGAAATTGACAAGTCATGGGAAAGAAAGGAAACGTCCATCTCTTTAAACCCCAAACATCTTCACCTCTGTGGTTCCACTTTGTGCTCCCTGTAGGCCCATTTATTTATTCTGACATCCTGGATTACAAGAATCTTCGGGAGATTGTGGTAAACAACCGCGTCACCTGGCTGTTTCATTATAGTGCTTTGCTCAGTGCGGTTGGAGAAGCAAACGTGTCCCTGGCGAGAGCTGTGAATATAACTGGTAAGCATCCGGCCCTAGCCCATTGTGATCTGTTTGCCAGTTTTTCCAGTCTTGGGCGAGAAGAGATTTTTTCCAGAGTATGACACCGTTCGTTCATTTCAGGGTTGCATAATATTCTGGACGTTGCAGCAGAGCACAGTGTGCGGCTGTTTGTGCCCAGTACGATTGGGGCTTTTGGACCTACCTCTCCCCGGAATCCAACCCCTGATCTCTGCGTTCAGAGACCCAGGACCATCTATGGAGTGTCCAAGGTCCACGCAGAGCTCATGGGAGAAGTAAGTGTCGCCTGGCGGGATTGCTGAGTGTGCCCTGGGCAAAGTGACGGAGTGTTTTCTTCCCCATTTTTTGGCCCCAGAGGTATTTCCCGGACCCCAGAGTTGCTCACTTAGCTCGCTGTGTTCGCCAAGTGCAGGTGTTGTCTGTAGCTTATAAAGAGCTGCTGAGCCACAAGGTAACACAGGCACTGCCGAGGGCCGTGTGTGGCTCCCTGTTTGGTTTGCTGATGTCTTGTTTGTGCCACACCACCCTTTCATGCTGCCAGTACTGCTAGTTGTGCTTTTCTTTGTCTTTATAACTACAGTGAAATTTGGTTGCTGTCTCATCTTTCAGCTGATGTGCCACAGTCATTGCTGTCTCGTTCACTGTCCTCTCTTCCAGTGCAGCAGGAACGTGCTCGTGCGCACCTGTTTAGGAGAGTGAACGGTAGCTCCTCTCCAAAGGAGCTGGGAAATCCCTGCTGCAGGGTGGTTTCATATTTACAATGTTGGTGTATCTTTGAAGATAAAAACTGGAGTTGTTTATTAAAGATAAATGAGGCCAGGTGTGGTGGCTCAGGCCTGTAATCCTAGCACTTTGGGAGGCTGAGGCAGGATGATCCCTTGAGGTCTGGAGTCTGGAGTGTAAGACTAGCTCGAGCAACACAGCGATAGTGAAGCCTCTTCCCTGTAAAAAAAAAAAAAATTGTTGGTGCTATGGTAGGTTCCTATAGTCCCAGCTGCGTAGGAGGCTGAGAATCCCTGAAGCCCAAGAGTTCAAGGTTGCTGTGAACTATGATGATGCCACTGCACTCCAGCCCAGGCAACAGAGCAAGACCCTGTCTCAAAAAAAAAAAAAAAAAAAATTTGTACCTTTTGGAAATTCTCAAGTCTTCATTTACTTTAGGAATATTTTAATATAATTGCATGTAATGATATTTCAGGAAAAGGCTGTTATCTTTTTTTGTAGACTTTGATTTAAAAGATTTCTTTTTTTGAGTAAGTTTTCTCTTTTTCATAGTATTATCATTACCGGTATGGGTTAGATTTCCGATGCCTGAGGTACCCTGGAATCATTTCAGCGGACTCCCAGCCTGGAGGAGGAACAACCGGTAAGTGTTTTCTAGTTCTTTTATCCCTTGTGTGTAGAATAGGCTTCTTCTTGCTAGGAAGAGTTGTCTTCATGTGAACAAATCTGTTTTTAGTTGTGTTCTGTCCTGAGATATGATAGATACTTAGATACGCTAGATAGACAAAAGCAGAAGGATTTTAAAGGAGGCATTAGCTCTGATTACTTTTAAAAAGCTTCTGCTGGGTGGTGCCTGTGGCTCAAAGGAGTAGGGTGCTGGCCCCATATACTAGAGGTGGCAGGTTCAAACCCAGCTCCAGCCAAAAAAAAAAAATCTTCTGCTCTTTGGTGCCTTTCCAAGTATGGTGTGGGGATCTGGGGCATCCTTAACAGTTTTCAAGAGGTGCAGGGGCTGAAAACTTTTTTCTTATCAGTAGTAGGCAAAGTGAAGTGGCTCACACCTGTAATCCTAGGACTTTGGACGGTTGAGGTGGGAGGATTGTTTGAGCCCAGGAATTCAAGACCAGCCTGGGTAACATAGTGAGACCCCATTGCTACAAAAAATAAAACAATTAGCCAGGATGTTGGTTGGAGTCTGGGGCTCCAGCTACCTGTCCCAGCTACTCAGGAGGCAGAGGTAGGAGGATCTCTTGAGTTCAGGAGTTAAAGGCTACAATGAGCTATGATAACCCCAGTGCACTCTAGCCGAGGTGACAGAGCGAGACCCTATCTCAGAAAACAATTACACTGATACGTCACTGGCCTTTTTCACTGTCCTTTCACAAGCACACCACAGAGTTCTGCAGAGCCTACATGGCATGAGCAACACAGACAAGAGACTTACAAACGGTGAAACAGGCCTGTCTTCTCAGTGACTTTTTTTAATTTGGAAAATATATTCATTATCATGTAAAATACCATTACATATTAGTATATAATAGGTTTCTTGTATTTTTTTTTTTTTTTTAATTTGAGATAGTCTCACTCTGTTCCCTGGGCTAAAGAGCAGTGGTGTTATCATAGCTCACTGGAACCTCAAACTCCTGGGCTCAGGCGTTCTCCTGTCACAGCCTCCCTAGTAGCTGGAACAACAGGTGCTCACAACACCCAGCTAATGTTTTGTAGGGATGGGGTCTTGCTCTGTTGCTCACATTGATCTGGAACTCCTGGCTTCCACTTATCTAGCTAGGATGAGAGATGAAAGCCACTGCACCTGGCCGGTTGTCATTTAAAAATGTAGTAATATTTTAAAAAATTATCCATTTGATCTAATACAATGGATATTGACATAACCCACATTAAATCAGCTCTCTTTGTGAGTCATCAAATTTTTAAGAATCATGAGGTTCGAGACTAAAATATTTGAGAACTGCTGCCTCGAGCTGGATTATGGTTCTGTTGTAAGGAAGCACACAGGCAGACTTGTCTTCCAGACTATGCAGTCCAGATCTTCCACGATGCTGCAAAGCATGGCAAATTCGAGTGCAACCTGGACCCCAGCACGAGGCTCCCAATGATGTACATTGACGACTGCCTCCGGGCCACCCTGGAGGTCATGGAGGCCCCGGCCGAGTCTCTGTCCATGAGGACCTACAACATCAGTGCCATGAGCTTCACCCCTCAGGAGCTGGCCCTGGAGGTTGTCAAGCACATCCCAGAATTCCAGATCACATACAATGTGGATGCTGTTCGCCAGGCCATAGGTTGGTACACCCTAGCAGGCTGTCTGAAAGCCAAAATTAAGCTTTGGCCTTCACTGAGTCCCTGGAGGACATGAACCTTGGAAGACTTAGGAGAGCAGAGCTCCTTCTTGAGGTCCAGACACTCCTGGAGAAGGAGCGCAGATGCTTCGATTTTTGGAAATGATATCTAAAGTGGGCAAAATGGTTCTATTCCAAATAAACAGCTTGTCAGCCTCTCACCATTTTTACAGTTTCAACACACAGCAAGGAAAAATGGAAACAATTGAGGTGGTATGAAAACAGCTGTGGGTTTTTAAGTACTGTAACTTTGCCAGTTTGTGGCTGGGAGCACTTTTTTGGGTATGAGATCTCTACTGCACAAAGTTGTCTGAGACTTTAATAACATGTGCCAATTTGGCTGGGACCAAATTTTTGACACATCACCTCAAACTCAAGCTCACGCCTATAATTCCAGCACTCTGGAAGGCCACGTCGGGTGGATTGCCTGAGCTCAGGAGTTCGAGACCAGCCTGAGAACGAATGAGACCCTCTCTCTACTAAAAATAGAAAAAAAAAAACTAGCCAAGTGTCGTGGCCGGGTACCTGTAGTCCCAGCTACTTGAGAGGCTGAGGCAAGAGGATCACTTGTGCCCATGAGTTTGACATTGCTGTGAGCTGTGATGCCATGGCATTCTACCCAAGGCCTCACAGTGAGACTCTGTCTCAAAAAAAAAAAAGAAAAATAGAAATTCACAGTGTCTGACAGACACGTAGCACAGTCTTTTAACCTGGAAGGCGACTGCGTGCAGTAGCTCCACGCACTGCTGCTGCGCTCACGGTATTTCCTTTTTTGTACCTTGTATGATAGACTTTTACATAAGATGTTTTAGAGTCTAGAGCAGTGGTTCTCAACCTTCCTAATGCCACAACCCTTTAATGCAGTTCCTCATGTGTGGTGACCCCCAACCATAAAATTATTTTCATTGCTACTGCATAACTGTAATTTTGCTACTGTTATGAATTGTAATGTAAATATCTGAAATGCAGGATGTATTTTCATCGGTCACGACCCACAGGTTGAGAACCGCTGTTGTAGACCGTTCTGCAAATCTAGAACCTGAATAACCTGAGCTGCTCTCATCTTCTCCTAGCGGATAGTTGGCCAATGAACTTTGATGACAGCACTGCTCGAAAGGACTGGGGATGGAAACACGATTTTGACCTCCCGGAGTTGGTGACCACCATGTTGAACTTCCATGGCTCCAACACCAGAGTGGCCCGGGCCAACTGAAAGATGTGAGGGAGAAGCTCTTGGACCCTGGACCGCTGTCCAGGACTGTCACCCCGAGGGTATAGACCCCCAAGGAGCCTTCGTTATTTGGAGTTGACTAATTGGGCTAAATTTTGGCAGCTCCTGTTGAACTTCACTGCCAGGTGGTGGATGGACTTACCTTTAAGCATTTTCAAAATGTT
>CAUYON010146638.1:0-20859 GCA_963573935.1 Arctocebus calabarensis
AGCTACTCGGGAGGCTGAGGCAAGAGAATCGCTTAAGCCCAGGAGCTGGAGGTTGCTGTGAGCAGTGTGACGCCACGGCACTCTACCCAGGGCGATAAAGTGAGACTCTGTCTCTACAAAAAAAAAAAAAAAAAAAAAAAAGAACAACATAGTCTGGGATTAGAATTCAGGTCTTCTACTTGGCCATAGTTGCCTGGTCCCATGTGGCTACTGAAAGTTTGCAGCACTCCCTAAGCTATTCACCAGGAGCAAAGACGACATATTTTATATAGAGAGATGTTTTAGTGGAAAGACCTACATTGCAACAAATCTAATTTTATCCTTAGCTCATGCATTACCCAGAATTGCTATCCATGTAGACTTGGGCCAGTGGCTCACACCTGTAATCCTAATACTCTGGGAGGTCAAAGCTGGAGGATTGCTTGAGCTCAGAGGTTTGAGACCAGCCTGAGCAGGTCTTTACCAAAAATCGGAAAAACTAGCCAGAAGTTGTGGCAGGTGCATCTGGTTCCAGCTAGTTGGGAGGCTGAGGCAGGAAGATGGCTTGAGCTTAGGAGTTTGAGGTTGCTGTGAGCTACAATGACACCAAGGCATTCTTGCCAGGATGACAGTAAGAAAGAAAGAAAGAAATGTGCACTTAGACCCTGCTCAGACCAGTTGTATTCAAATCTGCATTTTAATGTGATCCCTATGGGATTTGTGTGCACATTAAAGTGTGAGATGAAGTGAGCAAAAGCAGTAGTTCTCAACCTTGGGTACACTTAGGAGTACTTAAGGCCTTTAACATTCTAATGTCCATGTTGCACTGCAGACTATGTTAGAGTCTCTAGGAGCAGGACCCAAGCATCAGTCTTTGTCATTTTTTTTCCAGATGAATATGAGGGTACATACGATTAGGTTACATTGTGTCTGTAAGGTGAAATCTGGGTCGCAGATGAGTAGGAACCTCAGTCTTGCTTTGTTCTTTTTTCCCCTTGAGAAAGGGTCTCACTCTATCAGGGGCTCAGTGGAGCCTCCTGAGTAGCTAGGACTATAGGCACATGCCATCCTGCCTGGCTAATTAGTTTTTATTTTTGTATTGATGAGTTCTTACTATTTTGCTCAGGCTGGTCTCAAATTTCTGCCTTCAAGGGATTCCCCGACCTCAGCCTTCCGAAGTGCCAGTGTGAGTCACCACGCCGGGCTGCAGCTGGCCTCTCTAACACTGCCCTAGTGATTCCAATTATTCACGAAGGAGATGTGTCTGTATCACAAACCAACAATGTTTATTCAGACCTTCTCTTTAAGGCTAGAGTTCTTTCTACTAGGTTGTTCTGTAAATTTCTATTGCAAATTCTGATAAATTAAGACCCATCATACTTCGTTAAAAATTTCTTTAAATTTCCCATTCCTGTTTTCTGCTTCTCCCCACTTTCCAGGGTTTTCACTCCTGTACTCATGTGCAGAGACCACAAAGAGTGGTTTTTCTGTGTCCCAGAGCCAAGAAGCAATAGAAAGATTATTTGATTTCTTCTCAGTAATTTTATTGGCCCTGGCACATTCTCCTGCTTACACTCTGCACATCCAATTTCTGCTGTGCCTATGTTTGGTCAAACCAGTGAATTTTGAAACCCTGACTTTGTCTACACAACACCACAACCATAGGGTGGGAAAAAGTCAAAGTCATAGTCATCAGCTGTTTCTTCTAATTTTCTTTTTAATCAATTACCCACTTAAAAAACAAACACCTGAGATAACTTGAACGGCATTGATCACCTAGACCTGAAGAGTGTTTAATGATTCCTAACCCTGGGACTAGGAGAAAATATAGTTTTTTAAAACTTAGTATTACTTAGTAGTATTATTAGTAGCAGTATTTCCCTTTAACAATACTTAGTAGTATTTCTATATAAAACAGTATGGTATCACTCTGAGTATTTCTATATAAAACAGTATGGTACCACTCTGAGTATTTTGACTTTTGTAGAGAATGTTATAATGGAACAGCAGGCATATGGTATTATACTTAGCCAATTAAAAGTGATTTTTAAAATTCTTTAACTTTTTTTTCTTTGTTTTTTGAGACAGAGTCTGACTCTGTCACTGTGGGTAGAGTGCCATGGTGTCAGCTCACAGCAACTTCAAACTCTTGGGCTCAAGGATCCTTTTGCCTCAGCCTCCCAAGTAGCTGGGACTATAAGTACCTGCCACAATGCCCAGCTGTTTTTTCTATTTTTAGTAGAAGCAGAATCTTGCTCAGGCTGGTTTCGAACTCCTGAACTCAAGCAATCTACCTACTTTGGCCACCCAGAGTCCTGGGATTACAGGAATGAGCCACCATGCCTGGTTAAAATTCTCTCAGTTATAGGGACTGGTTCTAATTTCTTTTGATTTTTTTTTTAAAAACTCCTTCAATTTTGCCCTCAATTTTTAATATTTGTTTTAAACTTAGCATTTATTTTAAAAATTTATCTTTTAAACTTTTTTTTTTTGAGACAGAGCCTCAAGCTGTCACCTTTGATAGAGTGCTATGACATCACAGCAACCTCCAATTCCTGGACTCAAGCGAGTCTCTTGCCTCCACCTCCCAAGTAGCTGGGACCACAGGCACCCACCACAACGCCCGGTCATTTTTGGGTTGCAGCCGTCATTGTTGTTTGGCGGGCCCGTGCTGGATTCGAACCCGCCAGCTCAGGTGTATGTGGTTGGCGCCTTAGCCTGTTGAGCGACAGGCGCCAAACCTATCTTTTAAACTTTTTATTCTAAGTAGTACAAAAAAATTAAACAGATTTCTAGATAGTAATGGCCAACTGAATATAAGCCCTTATATCTTTTTCTGCTCAACAGCTACTAAACACTAACTTTTGTTAAAAAAAGGTCTACAAAGAGAATGAGATAGGAACTATCAGCTTATGAGAGATTTGAGAATTTTCTGGAAGAAATGTGGGAGGAATGATGATCGGAGGAATGGTGGCCTGGAGAAAGGAGATGGCAGCATTTATCCACCAACTCTCCTTTCTCATAGGTCTGCAAGATGAGGGCCGTCCTAGGACCAAACCTGTGTACGGGTCAGGGCAGGGGTTCTGCCGACCCCAGGGCACGTCAGCCCTACACAGAACTGCCCACCACCCTGCAGCTGAAGCCAGAAGTGGAGAGTGGGCATGTGGAGTTGTACCAGAAGTGACTGCACAGCCACAGGCAGCTGGAAGTGAAGGAATCCTGCATCAGAACTGCACCTTCCTGCTTAAAAACCTCGAGGTGTTACTCTGCTGCCTGAGCAGAGGGAGAAGAATGGGCTTCAGATTGTGTGAGCTCAGAAGCTTTGTGTTCATGTGCATTTTTTTTTTTTTTTTTGGATGGGAAGATCCATACTTTTCATGACATTTTCAAAGGCTCCATGTTAAGTGATTAAGAACCTCACACGCAGAGCCCTAACCCTCAACATGCTAGGTGAGGCCCTGCCCAGTCCAGTCCTCCCTGGAGTGCGCCTCCCACCAGGGCCCTCTCAATTCCAGACACAGAACTGCTCACCAGTCTCAAACACACCGTGAGCTCTTTCAAGCCTCCTTGATGGAGCTCATGCCTCTCTGCCAGGCCTGTGTTCCCTCCTTTGCCTCTTCCTCTGCCTCTTCTCTGCCTGTAAATTTCCACTTACCCTTCAAGACTTGACAATAATCTCTTGTGCCTCTCCTCCTCCCCTGCCCCCAGTGTTTTCCTCAACCACTTCCTGAGCATGGACGCATGCGCAGTTCACCCCTGGGTGTCATGATCATTTGCTCATGTGCTGGCCTCTTCCATTTGTCTGTGAACTCTTAAGTACAGACCATGCCCCTCTCCACTCCAAACCACACAATAATCATATGGATGCAGCAAGCGAGGAAGGAGTGTCTGTGTGATCAGCTTGGCCAACTGGCTCCTTGGACCTCATGGAAGCTGATGCCGAGGGATTGGGGTAACCATAGCCAGGTTTTCTGCCCAGGTTATTAGAGTCTGTTCTGGTGCTCATGTGTGTTTCTGGCTGATTTCTATACACCTTTTAAGAACCACTATGAAAAAGAATAATCAGAGAATAAGAAAAGATACTTGGAAATGAAAAATGTAATTGATGATAAAAAAAATTCACTAGGAGTTTTAGAAGATAGAGGTGGAGAAATCTAAAAAGTAGAGAAGACACCCCGAGGCTGGTGCCCACACTCTCCCTTGGCACCTGGAAGGCACCTTCTGGCCAGAACATTCATCTGATTCCCTGCATTATAACAGCCATTTTACTGATTTCTGACCCCAACAGACTAGGCTACCTCAGAGCAGGGACTGTGCCTTTCTCCCCTATTGCCTGTCTCAGTGCTTGGTATAGTGGAGGTGTTGACATACAGGTTCACTGACAGAATGAATGGCAAAGGCACTAGGAGGGCAGCCTCAATTTGGCATGCTGAATGGAATCTCTAAAGTAATTAGTTCTGGGGTTGAGGAAGGTGATGAGGGCAAATCCCAGGGAAGCACCCAGCCAGAGAAGGCCAGGCTGGGGCAGCTGACGGGTTTCCAGCTACCGCAAGCCTGAAAAGGAAAGAGGGACTTGCTGGGCAGACACAGGGGGTTGAACCACCACGAAAAATTCTGAGAGAAGCCAGGGGAGGGGAAAGCTCAGTCCACAGTTCATCTTCCTTGAGGAATTAATTCTTGCCCATCATTATGTTAAGGACTTTTCATGCATTCTCTCACTGAAGGCTTTACAAAGCCCCATAAAGTAGCTATAATCACTGCTGCACCCATTTCCTGGATAGGAAGGATAAAGTGTACAGATAATAAGTGTCTGATCCAAGGTTCTGGAGCTGGTCATGGTCAGGGTTTGAGGAAAACGTTTGCTCACATCTGTGCTGTCTTAATTATGGGGCTGCTCTCTCTGGGGGAGTCCAGGCCAACTGGTCTGTTCTGTTTTGCCTGGGTCAGCCTTGCCCAGGCTCCTGACTGAGGACCACAGCTCCTTTTCCCAGAAGAAGCTGTGTGGGAGAGAGAGTAAATAGCTGGGTTTGGGGCATAATGGTTTTCTTCTGTTTTGTGTTACTGGATCTGATGCACAGAAAACTGCCCAGAACCTCAAGTAATTACAGTGAGGCGGCTCTGCTTCCTTCATGCGGCCACAGCAGACAGGCGGGAGCCTGACCTCTGTGGAGCGAGCGCTGTGACAGCAAGATGGGAAAAGGCAGGGACTCAGAGCCACAAGCACAGCGTGGCACTGGGTAGAAACTGGGAAGGGGCCCTCACCCCTTGTTTCATTTTAAAAGCACTTAATTAAACGCCCTTTAAGACATATGATGAAGTTGGGGTGAAAGTAAGTTTTAGGGCCCTTCCTGCATGAGGGTAGTATTTGTGTCAGGAAGACAAGCCCACTAGTCAGCCCAGACCAGGACACCAGGGCTGCCTGCCACCTCAGCTGTCCCCAGAAGCAAGGAGCGCAGTGTGGGGGACGGAGGCTGCGGCTTTGCCTACTTTTTGGACATGCTTTTCACAATAGTGCACTTCATGTATTATTGGACAATCAAGAAGAGTAAAATAAATAAAAATAAATTTAAGAAGGAAAAACAATCATGTGAAAGTTGAGCCTGTCATTTCCAGGATAGTCAAGGCTGGAATTAGCACCTCAGGGAGGGCCGTGTCTCTCTCTGATCTTTGTGACTGTGCCCCACGTGTGCCCCCTCAGTTTTAAGCTGAGTGCCTCATACAGTTTCTGGCACAAGGTGCCAAACATGGACAGCTTCAGAGACTGTTTTGAGCATGCAGGGGTGTCCAACCTGTGGCCTCTGGGGCCTCATGCAGATTACGTGAGAACTTTTGCTCATCTATGGTGTTAGATATTTTGAAGAAAGTTATACACAGACTTTTTTTTTTTTTTTGCTCATTAGTGCTTGTGTATTTAATGTGTGGCCCAAGACAACTGTTTCTCTTCCACTGTGGTACAGAGAAGCCATAGGTTGGCAGGCAGGTGACCTTCCAGCTGCAGCGTGATGGTTAATTTTAGGTGTCAACTCGGCTGGATGAAGGAACCCTTAGAAGCCTGGTAAAGCATTGTTTAGGGGTGTGTCTGAGGGAGCTCCAGAAGGGATTAGCATGTGAGTCTGAGTGGACCAGAAGGAGAGGACGCACCATTAATGCTGGTGGCACCACCCAACCTGCTGGGGGCTGGGAGAAAGCAAAACCGGGAGAAGGCCACGTATTAATCCTGCCGCTGGAGCTGGGATACTCACTTCCTCCTCTGTCCTTGGATGACAACTCCTGGCCTCTGGCCTCTGGGCTTGGGGACTTACACAGCACCCCCTCGGTTCTCAGGCCTTTGGCTTCAGACTGAGAATCACCCCATCAGCTGCCCTGGTTCTGAGGCCCTGGGTTTGGGCTGAGTCATGCCAGGTTCGGTGCTCACTCCAGTTTGCAGGTGGCACGTTGTGGCCTTGTCCATAATCCCACGAGCCAATCCTGTCTCATGTATCTCTCTATCTATCCTGCTGGCTTTGCCTCTTGGAGAGCCCTAAGTAACATGTCCACCTCCCTGCCCTTCACGACAGATGCTCAGTACTGGAGTCCTGGGGATAGGAGGGGTCCATGAACTGAGGCAGGAGAGCCAGATCACATGGATGTTAGCCCAGAGCAGCAGCAGGGCAGAGGTGGCAGGAGAAGGCTGGGGCTAGAGATTATTCTTTGCAAAGGGCTTGTGCAGTGGCCAGGAGGTGTGTGGCACATGTATGTACAGGTGTGTGTGTGTATGTATATGTGCGACGGTAGATATGGTGTTCACATGTGCATGCTGCATGCATGGCTGTGCATGTGTAGTACAGAATGAGTATCAGTCTGCACGCGTATGTGGGAAGGCAGGCGCATTCCTTCCTCATGCCAGAAGCCCAAGGAGGTGCTGCCAGGTGCTTGAAGAGACCTGAGGACTCCCAGGCCCCTCACTGGGATGCAAGGATGTGGCAGAGGATAGCCCTTCCCTGGCCCAGGAGAGAACGTGCTTTCTCTAGTCTCTGGAAACTGACCCATCTTACTACTGGTGACATTATCAAATTTCAGTTAAGACATCCATTTCTCTGACACTGTGAAGACAACAGCACAGCACCTGGGGAATCACTGCAGCATAGCTCAGTGAATCTCACTTCAGCAGCAGGGAGGATGTGAATCCTGGGACCTGAGGGTCCTCCTGACCCACCCACTTTAATTCCCTTTACAGATGAATAAAATATTTTGTGACTTTAGTTGCCTTCTCCTTTAGTAGTTCTTAAAATGCATAACCCGTATGACATTACTGATCCTTGCAAGGTCCACATACCATCTCTTATTACCGAGGGGCTATATCCCAGATCCTGTAGACAGTTAATCCTAAATTGCCTCTGGTCTGCAGGGTGCCACCCTTGCAGATGGGGTCTGACCCTGGCTGGAGTGCCTTTTAGGCTGTGTCTTCTCTCTCGGCATCCTCCAGACAGACAGTCAAGCAGAACACACATTTTTGGCGGTAAGACAGAGCACTGTAATTATACCAACTAAATACTTTAGACAAGGACACATTAAGAAAGAACAATTTATTTCCTTTGTTTGATGCAGCAAAGGCCTGCCTATGCCAACCCATCCTAAAATAAGAATAAATAACATAGTGCACACATATGTAAAAGAAACCTACAGAGAAGTAAACAGCATAGAAAAAATAATGAGTATGTAACAAATTAGATGGGTGCCAGGCAGGCCAGGAGCAGAGATAGAAAGGAACTTCATGCTTGTGGTTTTGGTTTTGTTTTACCCCTTGTATGTCTTGAGAGCATAGCTCACATAGGCTATTGATGCTTCAAGGATATAATCTCAAGGACAGAACCACATTCACTGGCCAGTACTGACAGTAAGCAATACCTTAGGAGGCTGGGAATTTATAATGTAGTGAGGGCCTGGGAGAGTGTCAAGGTGGAAAATTAACTCTCAGAGCAGAATTACCTGGAAATCAAGATGCATAGAGGATGAAGAGAATATGGCATGCTGCAGTCTCCACTTAGGGTTATCAGCCCACAGGAGACCCCATGGTGTCTGCTGGAAGAAATACAATGTACTATAGAACAGCAGTGCCCAAACCTCAGGGCGGCACTGATCCACTGCCTGTTAGGACCAGGCCTCACAGCAGGAGGAGACTGAGGGCAGTGGACAAGCCAGAGAAGCTTCATCTGTGTTTACAGCCGCTCTCCATCATAAGGGCATCACCACCTGATCTCTGCCTCCCGTCAGATGGGCAGGTGTAGAGGCACAGTCATCTGCACCCTTGTATGGTCAATCAGTCTCCCATTTTGTGAAGGCAAGTTTAGAAAGGAAAAATCCTGGTGGATTTTCCAGGCCACTCCCTTAAGATGATTAACTGCCTCCAAATGGTTGGTTAAAGGATTATTACTTAGTATAAGAATAACTTTGGTAAAGTAGTTATCAGTTAAGCCAGTTAAACCTTAGCCGGTAAGGATAGTTTTACATAATAAGTGGTTATCAATTAGTCCAATTTATCCATAGACCTGGAAGTACCAGGTAGTAAAATGCCTGGGGCCAGGTTTAAGTCAGATGTTGTTGATTAAGTCATAAGATTAAGTCAGGTGCTTGTTGATTAAATTATGTGCCTACATAAGCCTTGTTGGAAGGAATAAATTTGCTGAAATGCCTGAGCGAGCGTCAGCCATTCCCTTTCAAGTCAATCATTTCATCTGTGGTGCTGCCTCTGCGTCATTGATCAGGGAGGCTGGGTGGCAGAAACATAGGAATTAGACTCTCACAGGAGCTCGATCCCTGCTGCAAACTGTGCATGCCAGGACCTAGGCTCTGGCTCCTTATGAGACTGTAAGTCCTGACCTCTGAGGTGGAGCCCAGGTGGTGATAACAGCGCTGGTGAGTGGCTGCAAACACAGATGGTCATTAGCAGAGAGGTCTGACTGCACAAAGCCATAATAAATCAACTGCTACAGACTCAGATCGAACCCCCATCTGCCAAGTCTGTGGAAAAATTATTTTCCTTTTCACTGGTCCTTGGTGCCTACAGGTTGGGGACAGCTGCTATGGAAGCTTCTCTTCACCTCTTCCCATTCTCTTAAGCTCTTAGCATCTGCTCCTCCAATTTATCATTAGATGTTTTTAGTGACTCTTTCTATTCCTTGCCCAATCCTATCCAATCATTTCCTCAAAACATGATTATTTTAATAATATTTTAGCAATAATCTTCCTTCTTGCTAACCTGAGTGTGTGAACATTCTTTAGCATGCTAATTACTTAAACTTGAAAGTGAGCTGGAGACAGAGTGATTAATTATTTCATGCCTTGCCCAGAGCAATCCCTCTAAAGCCACCCTGACACTGTCACTCACATGCCACAGTCCATGTCTTAGCATCTTGGGGTCCCCAGAGCTTCTCACATAACAGGTGCTCAGAACTGCTGACCTATCCTGGGAACCGTTGGAATGATTTTCCTGCAAGATCTGCACCATTGCTTCCATATGGCTGCTCTGCTCACACCCAGCCAAGCTTGCTGTCCTCCGCTGCTATGAGTAGTAATGGAAGCTTACTGACCAAAGGACAGAGCGGGTACCTCTCCTGAAAGGCTCCATTTCCAGTGGCCTCAGGATAGCTGGCCTTCCTGACCTCTTGTGACCAGAATGTTACTCACTCACTTCTCTTGCTCCTTAATCCATATATTTCACCTTTTTTAAATCACAAGAGAAATCACCATAGAATGCAGAATATCTACAAATAAGCATATTCTCCATAACATTATTGACGATGGACAGTTTTTCAGTGCTTACGTGCCTGTCACTATGTGAGTTGGTTATGTCATATGCACGATTTTCGATGCTATATTCCTTATTTGAGAACATGGAAAACTGAGCCTTGGAGAAAGCAAAGAGGTCACTGAGGGTCATGTAAATAGAGATGGGCAGACTTGGTCTCTGAAACCTGCTTGATGCCAACGTCCTTGCTCCACTATCTCCCAGGGAATGATGAAAAATATCTCATGTACTATAATTTCCTACTGTAATTTTGCTGTATTATGTCTACCCATCTCTATATGTATTACCAAAGGAAAAAGCATTTCACATTATATGCTTTTACTTTTGTAAAAGTAGTATTTGTTCCCTAAAAACCATTTAGAAAATACAGAGAAGCAAAAAAGATGAGCAAAGCAGCTGGCAATCCCACCGCTCAGATACAACATGTCTAAATTTGGTATAGATCTTTGAAGATACATTTTATTGCAACATTTTGGGGGGGAATTCAAGCTGTATAAAGAATTAAAATTAGAAACACGGTTCTGTGCCACTTGTCTCAGTCTGTTCAGGCTGCTGTAACAAAATACCATACAGTGGGCGACATATAAACAAGAGATGCATATTTCTCACGGTTCTGAAGGCTGGGAAGAGCAAGATCAAGGTGCAAACACACTGTGTGGATGGTGAGGGCCCAAGTGCTGCCACAGATGGTTCCTTCTTGCTGTGTCCTCACATGGTGGAAAAGCCAGCTAGCTCTCGGGGGTGTCTTTTACAAGGCACTAATCCCATTCATCACTTACCCCAAACCCTGTCTCCTAATACCATTGCTTTGAGAGTTAGAATTTCAACACATGAATTTTGGGAGGACACAAACATTTAGATGGTGGCACCAATAAATGCTTCAACAGCAATCAATCATGTAGAAGCACCATGGTTTAAATAGCACCATAGGGTTAGATGTAAAGTTTTATTTCTGTGTGTGTGTGTGTTAGCCATATTGGGATGAACACTTCCGTAATTCTCTCTAAACATTTTAATATTTTTTGAAAGAGAATAAGTATTGTTTGGTGCTTTATGACTGTTAAACAATTGTTTATGAAAAAATATTAAAGCTAAAAGAACATAGCAACTTTACTCTCTAAATCAAGGGTCAGCAGACTTTTCTTGTAAAGGGGCAGGTAGTGACTATTTCAGCCCTTTCAGGCTGTGTGGTCTATGTGGAAACTTCTCAGCTCTGCCATCACATCATGAAAATAGCCACAGCTAACACCTAAATGAATCAACAAAATTGTACTCATAGACACTGAATTTGAATTTCATATTATTCTCACATGTCACAAGATGGTAGGCTTCTTTTGATTTTTTTTTTTTCAACCAATTTCTTAAAATAGAAAAACTACCTTCAGCCTGTGTGCCATATAAAAACAGGTGCCTGGCTGTGGGTTGCCTCCTCTGCTCTGAATCATCCATTCACGCTTAGAGATGTAATTCTACATCAGTTTCTAGACACAGAATTAGTTACAGAATTAGTCAGATTTCTTTTTCCAACCCTTCCTTGCCCTGGATTAAGACACTCGAAGGTCTGACCACCTTCTCCCAGGGTTACATGAGTTCAAAAATTACTTCCATTTTCTTTAATTTGATTTCCTGGTGCATCTGATTATCAGACAGAGGTAATTCAAACGAAGGAGTCATGGCCAGGGATCAACCCTTCCTGTGGGAATTTCCACTTGAAAGAACATTGCCTACAGAGTGACTTAATGGATACCGGAGACCCACCACCTTGGGGCCACCTGTGGCCTTCTGGATCCTTGACTGAATCCAAATAGTACAGAGCAAATCCATTTAGTCAAGGGATTTGATCTGTGAAGTTTCAATTCAGTTGAGGGGCCATACTCAAGGAAGGCCTCATGTGACCCTCCTTACTCCTTAAATCTCTTTAAAAAAATTTAATTTTATTTTATTTTTAAAATGCATGAGTGAGGCTGATTGGATGTTGAGAAGACAATTTTCGAGTGGCAGGATGCTCAGCTCTACATTCTGGAAGCTGATTTTGGTGTTTTACGAGGCTTGCCAAGAAGGCTAGGAAGATTGTCTACGGGCACTTACCATCTAATCAGGGAGGCAGAGCCAATGTAAGGCAGGAAAAATTAAAAATTCAAACCACCTATAATCCTAGCATTCCAGGAGGGTGAGGCTGGAGGATCACTTGAGGTGAAGAATTTGAGAGTGGCCTGAGCAAGAGCAAGACCCTGTCTCTACTAAAAATAGAAAAATTAGCTAGGTAGTCCCAGCCACTCAGGAGGCTGAGGCAGGAGGATCACTTGAGCCCGGGAGTTTGTAGTTGCTGTGAGCTGGGCTGATGCCACAGGATTCTAGCCTGGGCAACAGAGTGAGACCCTCTGTTAAGAGAAAAAAAAAAATTAAATCACAGTCTATTAACTGCCAAGAAAGTGGTAAAGAAAATAAATTGAATAGCTAAGCTGTAATAGAGACGATCATTAATTGCTCAATGGTTTCAAACCTAGCCCCTGGGGACATTTATCTGCCTATTAGTAGACACAGGACCTTAACCTTTTGCTTTTTGTGGATAATGAATTCATAACATCCTCAGGGGCTCAAGGATTTTATCTAACCAAAGTCACTACTTGGTGGTTTTACTTGTGCATAAACAATTACAATTTCTTTTTTTTTACCTTCTTATTTAGCAACCTAAGCTTGGAGGCGGTTTTTGAGCCACTGACTAAATTTCTAGAGATTTGTAAAGTTCCAAACAAATGCACACATGAGTCCTTGAGTGAGTGACTGAGCTTGGAACTTTGCCACTAAGGGTAAGGTAACTAACTACCAGACAGGTCAAGGGCACTAGGGCAAAATGGGTTTGAAGAGAAGGCATTACCTGCAAAGTTACACAGGCTAAAGTTCTACAGGTTTTTTTTTTTTCCTGAAACATACATTGTAAACCCCAGGACAGTAAAACCCTCCTCAGAGGAGGTGTCCTTGGGAAGCAAAGATCAAGATTAGCCCTTGAAGCTGCTGCCAGCCAGCAGGTTTTCCTGGTGGCGGTATTGCTGGCCATACAACCAGCCTGGCCACAGGCTTCAAAAGCTGGAGCTCAGGGGCTGCTGGGGGAAGGGTCTTCCCAGGAAATGCCAGGAGATGCCCCAGGGCTAGCAGAGGTAGCTTAAAGGTCAACATCTGGGCAGCAGGCTGGTCCTCAAAGCCAGTGGTGAAAAATACACCTTACGTCTGGGTTCTAAAAATTGCTGTCCAATTGCCCTTTTCTTTAATCACCCAATTTTCATTTCAAAGCCAAGCACTATTAGGTCATTAAAATAATATACATTTTACTAACCCAGGCTTTTGGCAACCCTGTCTGCTGCAAACTCTAGACCTTGCCTCCCTGCCTCTGACCACAGTTCCACTTCAACTGGCTTCCTGCCTTTGGCAATGTCCAGGGTTTGAAGGTTCAGAGAGAGGCAAATTGTCCAGCTAATTAAAATTTGTACTTTAAAATCATTATTCTCTGATAGTGTTATGCAAAGTTAAATGGGTACAAATTTCTTTGGAAATAGCCAAAAATAAATTAGGTGCTTAGACATTATAGAAGAAATTGCTGCCTTAAATTCTCAATTGCAGAAAAATAAAGGCTTATCACAGAAATTGTTATTTAGCTGCAACTGTGGGGGTGTAGGTAGGATGCCGTTATTAACCTCCTTTACAAATGGGATGTGTCAGGAGCTTTGAAGGAAGAACCCAAGTTTGGTGGCCAAATGGCAGTGTGTGTTGAGTATCCACAGTGACTTCTGCTGTCGGTAACTGTAGTCCTACATCTGCTTCCACTCTCTCACCTTGGTTACCGTCCTCTGCCAGAGTCAACTGTGTTTCTGAAATCAAGTGCAAGCAAGGAAGTATTCCAGATTCCTATTGATAAATAGATTATGTTCCAATTACTGGTGCCTTTCTGAAATGTGTTACTGAATGAAGCAAAAAATTGAGCCCCTGAGCTCACCATACCTTACTTTACTATCCACCGTAATAACTCTGTGTGCGTGTGTTCCAGTAAGGGATTCCCTTTGGAATCCGAAAGGAGAACTTTAGGTAGGAAAGGGAAAAAGTACACATCGAATTGTCTTCTTGTTTATATCCTTTTTGGGGTAAAAGAACCATAAGAATGTCACCTTGAATTTATGGAGCGTAGGGGTTTTCAGACTTTGAGTGGAACAGACAGGTGCCCCTGAGTGGGTGGACAGCAGGTTGGCTGTGAGGAGCAGAAATAGGGGTGGGGACTCCTGGATCCCAGACCCTGCGGCCCGGCACCCTTCAGGGACTCACTCTTGATACCCAAGAGAATCAATTGCAGAGAATTGGTTCCAGCATTTAGCAGAGAATTTTACCTGGCAGGTTGTTATCATTCAGAATCTGACTATAAGTTTGGAGAGAAAAAAGCAAGTGTGACTAACATGTGTAAAGACAGCAGGGACGGTGTGAGGCTGACCCCAGCCCACGGCCTGAGCTCCCACCTCACCAGTTCTTAGTTACAGAAGGGAACAGGTGGGTCTGGCTCTGAGGCCACGTCCTGGGTCTGTGACTACAGGTTAGAATGCTAATTTCCAGTTTGGCTTTTTTTTTTTTTTTTTAATAATTTTATCGAATCATAATTGTGTACACTGGTGCAATCATAGGGCACGATGTGCTTCATATACATTCAGAACAGTTGGGCTTTTTAAAACTGTTTTTCTTTTATTTTTTCCCTCCTCTAAAATAAAGCCCCCTTTCTCTAACTCTTTTTGATCCTTTCATTGTTGAAGAAGACATGAGAGAGAGTTGAGGGAAGTTAGAACGGGGGGATTTTCCACAGAATGCCATGAAACAGCTCTTTGCTCTTTCTTCAAACTCGGTGTCAACATTAAGAGCAAAAGTTAAGGGGACGAGTGGGCGCCCTTTCCTTCCTTGTCCGTCACACCAGCTCCCTGTTTGCTCTCTTATCTCTCTCTTTCCACACTCTCTTTCTCTCTCTCTCCTTCTAAGAGGAGAAAATAAACTTTATACTTAAGAAAAAACAAAAAAGTTAAGGGACAGCTGCCCACCTGTTTGCAGAGTCATCCCGGTCTCCAGGCCTTTGTTTGCCAGGCCTTTCCCTGGAACTGCCCGGGGTTCAGTGTCACACCTGCCCGGGAGGGCCCCCACCCTCATGGACACTCACAACCTCCAGCTCCCCCAGGGCTAGGGCTGTAGAATCAGAACCCTCCTAGAGATGCTCTGGTCTTGGAATCTCTTGACCCCTTTCATTTGCAACTCAGATGAATTGTTTATAGAACACTCACTATGTACCAAGGAGTTTTTCAGGCAGTTTGCATAAATATCTCATTTGTTCCTCGCACAGTACTATCAAGGAGGCACTATCACCCCACTTTACAGATGAGGAAATGGGGTTACAGAGGGGATCCGTAAGGTGCCAGAGCTGCCTTTCTTCTTCCCACATTCCCCATGCCAGCCAAACTTGGGTCCGAGGTCTCTGCCCACCCTGGTTCTTTTGCCTGAAAAGCTTCCCGCGGGGTCTTTCCCCCACGCTCTGTGCTGTCCAGTCTGCTCAGTCCGGAAGGCCCAGGGCAGAAGCTGCAGGGAGCTGCTCCTAATCGCCTTCACCAGGAGTCAGTCCCCTTCCTTTGAAATGGCCAAGTTCTGTAGCACACGGCAATTGCCCGGTCCTGCCCTGCAGTGCGGCTGCAGTCACACACACGGAAGGTTCGCGGGCTGTGCTGAGACGAGTCAGGCCCATCCCGAGCTCACCCGCAGCGCAGCCCGGACCGCACCTGCGGCTGTGCCCCCCGCCAGGAGACCGCTTTTATACTGCGACCAGGCTCTCACAGAAATGCATGTTAATAAAGTGAGTATGTCCACGTGCTAGTCCAGTGGTGCACGGCTTTTTCCTGAGGGGGGAGGCATCTGTGTGGTGGATGAACTTGCAATAGTGGAGCAGCCAGGACCTCGAGGACCGCTGGACACCGGCATGGCTCTGTCTGGGATGAACGGGGGTCTTCTGGCCTCTCTGGGTTCTCGGGGTGCAAGCAAGCGTTCTGTCAGTCTGTCCACTAGCATTGCCCTTTCTGGGCCCGTGAGCTTCTGAAGCAGGCAGTGGGGCTGTGCTCAGGGACACTCACTCACCAACGTGCTCATGTGGCAAGTGGCTCTCCCAGGCCGCAGCAGCATCATCCTTGACCGTGAACCCTGAGGCTCAGCTATTGCTCAAGCCGCCCCCCCCCCCTCAGGGGAGACAATTCCGCCCTTGCACAAAGCAGGGCAAAGTCATTGCTGACGCACCTGGGCCCTTCAGCCACGTGGGTAACTTACGAAGAAGTAAGAATTCTGATTTCCACATGAGCTTGGGGATAGATAATCAGGCAGAGAAGGAAATACGCACAAAATGTTTTGATCTGATCATTTGTCTGGATCTTACATAGTAAGTCTCAGCTTATAACAGAATTGAAATCACCTTCAATCTCAGATTACACTGCAAATATTCCCTGAAGTTGATAAAGTGAGGGTTCTTGATTTGGACTGTGCATCACATTTGCTGTAAAACTTAAGGCAGACAGACAGATATAAAAACCCACACGTACACTTACACATACACACCAGGTTCTCCCCTGGAATCCCACAGTTCCAGAAAGCTGCAGAGTCACCGGGCTGAGAATCACTCTGACCAAATAAAGCACAAAAAGAAGAGGCAACTCTCAGTCCCAGCAAGGTCTCCGGCTATTGCTGCTTAGGGCTACAGAGGAACATCAGTGGGGACACTAGAATAAGCAATAAGACTTAGACTATTTCATAGCTGCAGAAAACGGCGGTGCCAATGACTCCAACAGCAGAAGTAAAACATTTTTCCAGAAGCACAACCCCAAACATATATAATACATTTTGGTGTATTTTCATTTAGTCATTTTTCTCCTATGGTCATATAGGTGCAGGCCGTCTCACTTTGCATAATAGTGAATTTGCAAAGGTGACCAGGAAACCTGTGACCTTAATAATCAAAGGGAAAGAAAATTCAATTGTTCTTGAACCTTTAAATTTTGTTGTCAAAACATTAAAAACTCTTACTGTTGATTATAAATATACAGGGAAATAAAAAAGAAAACTAACATTCAGCACCCTATAATTTAAAAATATGGCAATATTGAGAATTAAAGCATTTTATTTTTTTTAAGAAACCTACCAAAAGTAGTTGGAACAATACATGTCTGTCTTTCATTGTATAATTCGGAGTGCGGAACAAACATCTTTTAGATCTCGGCAAATCATCACTCTCCTCTCTACGTCTGGATCGGCTTCCAGCACTTTATCCTTTGCCCTTTCAATGATGTGAGCTGCCTCTGAGAGTTCTTTTCATGTAAAGATTTTGGCCAGCATCGCTTCCTCTGCAACATTTTCATCCTTTCTGTCACCATCTCTTTCCTCACATGTCAATTTCACCTTAACTAAGTTCCTGGAGCTCCATACCTAGAGTCTTCCAAGGACAGCAGTGTCAACATTCTCACTGTAAGCCGGTTCTGCGATAGGGTCATTTACATCTGATTCCAGTTTTATTCCAGCATCCTTTCTTTTCATTTCTTTGCTGCACTTTCATCTTTGTTGATCAATTTCCTCTTTTTATTTCCATTAAAAAAAATGCTACATGGGTTTATTACTAAGAGACAAGGAAGCAACGCGGCCCCACGCTTGCTGCCTGTGTGTGCAATGAATGGCGACGTGCACTGACCAGCCACAGATGGAATTGGGAGGCAGCGAGGTGTTGCTCACTGATGGGGGTGCACCTGTCAACCGTTAGTGATTTGTGGACTGAGTTGCTAGCAGCAAAGTTGAATTAATGCAACTACTCTGTTAATGTATGGAAGTAACTGAAATTTGAACTGTGGTGTTGGGGGACAGGTATTATTTATGTGTGGTGACTAAAATGCACGCATAGCGAGCCCATGCAAAATATGGAATATATACATATCTATGTACAGACTTAAGTTTTATTATAAAATTGAGATCATGAGTATATAACTTTGTACCTTGCCCTCTTAACTTAGCATTATATTATAAGATTTTATTCCTGCTAACTAGTCCCCAATAACGTAGCATAACTTATGTGATTGGGACTGGCACCAGGGGATGGTAAAATGAGAGCTGTGGGTTGGCAAAGAGTGAGACTTTCCTACTGAGAAGCCACAAAGGGAAAGCCCAGAGATTGGCCAGAGTGTGTTGTGCCAGGAAGAAGGAGAAAATTAATTTGGCTGGAACATAAAACCTGTTAGAATTAAAATGACAGTGATGTCAAAAAGTCCATCTTCTTTGCTTTAGCAAGCACATTAGTCATGCTAACATTTATTGAGTGCTTCCTAAACCAGGTGGTTACAGACACTATTTCAATCTTCACATCGACCTAATTTGCGATTGTCTCCATCTCATACCTGAGGATCCTGCAGCTCAGAGGGTAACGAGGCTGTTCAGGTCACACTGCTGTCATGGGAGAACCTGAAGCCCAGGTCTCCATGGTCCTGACTGCGACTGCTCCAGGACACTGCCTGAGGACAGCGCTTTTCAATTTACAAACTCCTTTCACAGAGGCTGACACAGGTGCAGAGGTGGGCAAGTTGCATCAGGCTGCTGGGGTTTTGTAGGGCTGAAACACGCCTAGGCTCTTGGCCTGGCCTACTTCCAGAAGGGCTCCATTTTCCTAGTCAGCACAAAGGTGCAGTGTGGGCTAGCCTTGGACTTGATCAGCATGACCACGGCCCTCTGAAGTGATAGAGCAGTTTGTAATTACTTCAACTTTATACTAAAAACAAAATAAAAACAAACAAACAATCCCCCCATAGCAGCTCTTATAGAGTAAGTGATTTATCTAAGGTGAGAAATGAATTAGTGAGATAAAGGTGCAGTTGAGGAAAGTATTGGAATCCAGGCTGAGAGGGTTTCCTTTGGGGAAAATGCAACAGGGGACTGCGAGGTGTTTGTAAATTGGGCAACATACTGACTCCAGAGAGTCAGCTGTAAGTCTCGGCCATCACCTGGAGTAGACTGCCTGGGGCAACCTGATGCTTTCCACCTTGTTAAAAATTCCTCCAAAATTTTGGTCACTTCTTGTATTTGGAGCAGACCTTTGGAGATAATTCCATTTTCCTTGAGAGATAAATACATAACCACCAAGATTTAAAAAACAGTCTGAAAGCAAATGCCCCTTCACCTAATTGCCTTTTGTTAGTGAACTTCATAGATCTTTTTAATTACAGAGTTGTAATTACAGTTACCACTTTGAGAGCATCTAGGCCTGGGATTTGTCTCAGTTCTGAACCACTGTCTGCAGGCTGACCTTACAGAGAAATTCTAAAGCTACAAGGGAACCCTAGGGATTTAGCTTCCCTCGGCACATCTAGCATTTCTTCTTGGATTTATACATTTTATAAGATTCCTTAAAGAAAAATGACTGGAAATAAACCAAATCATGCTGCCTTCCAAAATAGTCTCATGTAGTGGTAGGCATTTGAAACCAAAGCTAAATCAAAGCACTCAGGACTCGTCCTGAAAAATACAACTTGAAAAAGAGGCCTCTGGTCAAATGTCTGGAAAATGCCGTGCACTCTGCCACTTCTTTGGAGAGGCTCAACATTCTCTGAGGGTCTTTCTTAGTAGGTAAGAAATGTTTTTAAGCATTACACAAACCTATTTTTGTCCAAAATAGGTTTTTAAGCATTTTACAAACCTATTATTGTCCAAAGTTATAGCTGAGCAAATCAACATGCTTAAAACTTCTTTATCGTTCTCTTTTTACCTTTACCCTTACTAATATCCCGAGGAACTAGTGCCCTTTGGGACATGCTATAAGAAACTCTGGACCGTGGCCGTGACTGGCTATGACTGGCTGTTAATCTGAACTCAGAACTATTTCCTGAGCCGAGGGCCAGGGGGATAGTGACTGGAAATGAACCAGGACCGGTCAGCTTCCCCAGCTGAGGCAGCAACCATTGTTTTCCAGCCTTAGAAGGGAGTATTCTGTGCGTGTGCAATGGGGATGTGAGGCGGGGTGAACGGGCTCTCTCCTCGCTTACCCTTCTTCCACCCACACAGATGCGTTCATCTGCCTGGGATATTGGGGTTTCTTTCAAAGTTTCGTTAGAAAAATTTAACAAATAATTGCATTATTTAAAAACAAACAAACAAACAAACAAACAAAAAACCCAAAGAAATAAGCAAACCCAAACCAAACAAAAACCCAAGTGGTGGAATTTTAAAACTTATATGTACATGGAAGGAAATTCTAGACATGATAAACACTTTCTGACTTTCTATAGTCATTCACCTTCTCTGAGCCTTGGTTTTTCTATCTGTAAAATGGGCCTGATCATATTGTAAGAATTAAAACTGTTTTTGGGAAAATAAAAAAAAGCAACTCTGTTTCTACCTAATTCATGGTAGAATGTGAGTGGGTAAAGGAAGATGGGAAGGAAAGAGGACAAGTGTCTTTTTAAGTGTCATTTTGTGTCTCACTGTCATCTGGATCTCCTTCCCATGTTGGGGACACATGTGTGGGGAGGGGGTCAACTATATGTGCCCCTTGGGGGTCTAATATCACAGTGAGTGACACGAGGAGCCTGGGCAATTCAGGCTCATTGTGGTTGTGGTGAGAGCCACTGCTCAGAGGCAGTGGCACCAGCCGTGGCGCACAGTCCCTGCCAATGGCAGTGCCTGAGTTGAGCTGTTTATGTGGCATAAGATGGTGAGTTCCCTTTGTTCATTGTGTGGGTTTTGAGTTGATTCTCTGACCTTCCATTGGATCCCTGAGCTTCACTATGATCTTTTAACTTGATTCTTCATTAGAAGATTCTTTATTAGCTCCGCTTAAATTAGTCAGAACTTTTCTTTTTTTTTTTTTTTTTTTTGAGACAGAGCCTCAAGCTGTCACCCTGGATAGAGTGCCATGGCATCACAGCTCACAGCAACCTCCAATTCCTGGGCTCAAGCGAGTCTCTTGCCTCTGCCTCCCCAGTAGCTGGGACTACAGGCATTCGCCACAATGCCCGGCCATTTTTTGGTTGCAGCCAGCATTGTTGTTTGGCGGGCCCGGG
>CAUYON010146640.1:0-57969 GCA_963573935.1 Arctocebus calabarensis
TCTGAGCAGCAATTTGAAGGAATTTGTTTTTGTTTTTTTTGAGACAGAGCCTCAAGCTGTCACCCTGGATAGAGCGCTGTGGCATCATAGCTCACAGCAACCTCCAATTCCTGGGCTCAAGCGAGTCTCCTGCCTCTGCCTTCCAAGTAGCTGGGACTATAGGCGCCTGCCACAACACCTGGCCATTTTTTGGTTGCAGCCGTCATTGTTGTTTGGCGGGACCAGGCTGGGTTCAAACCCGCCAGCTCAGGTGTACGTGGCTGGCGCCTTAGCCCGTTGAGCCATAGGCACCGAGCCTGAAGGAATTTGTTACCAGATGTTTAGGGTTAGGTGGACTGCTTGACTTGAATCTGTTTGAAAATGTGCAGGTTTATGTGTTTGATTTCTTAGAACTCACTGTCCCTGCCCTTTAATTGCAGTAGTATCATTTCCTGCACATGGTTTAGAACATACTGGCCTTCCTGTGTGTCCTGCATAACCTATTCCACCAAATGAGATGGACTTCATTTTTTTATATTTTCTTTTTATACAGAGAGGTTTGTTTTCTGAGAGATTTTAGCTTTCTGAGTCTGTCATTAGAATTCATATCATTTCCCACTTTGCAGATGTTTAATTCTCATTGCTACATCTGTGCTTTGCAGTAAATTTCCCCATGTGTTTCAGAATGTGTCTACATAATTTTTATTTCTCCAGAGTAGCCAGGCAAGTCACAAGGTCTAATAATTCGGAAATGATAAGAACAAACTATAAGACACAATTAAGAGATGTTGTACGGTCTTTATATACATATGAAAAACGGTTCTGCCAGGGGTGGGGAATCTGATTTAAACACCAGAGGAGGCACACTTAGGGAGAAGCACCTGCCTCAGCCTCCCAGAGTACTAGGATACCCCAGCAGATGGATGCCTTTCATCAAAAGTGGGGAGGCCAGGTGCGGTGGCTCACACTTGTAATCCTAGCACGCTGGGAGACTGAGGCAGGTGGATTGCTTGAACTCAGTAGTTTGGGACCATCCCGAGGAAGATCAAGACCCTGTCTCTACTAAAAATAGAAAAAATTAGCCAGGTGTTATGGCGGGTGGAGGCTGAGGCAAAGAGGTTTGCATGAGCTCAAGAATTTAAGGTTGTGAGCTATGATGATGCTAAAGCACTCAACCCAGGGCAACAGAGTGAGACTCAGTCTCAAAAAAAAAAAAAAAAGAAAAAAGATTTTGTCTGTAAAATTTGAATTCAGTCCAAAGGCTACACTTAAGGACTTAGAAAGCCACAAGTTTCCTTAAGGTTGCAGGTTCACTACACCTTGGTAGGAGAGTTTATGATCATCTGGAGGCAGGAAAACAAAGAGAACACTATCACAGCTGGTAATGATTTGCTCCTGTCTACAGTGTCAAATTAGAGCCACCAGGATTAGTCTTGGTGCTTCTGCTACAGTGTGGTTAGGAGGGCAAACCTTGCACTCAGTACCCAGATTCTTGCCCTGGTGGATTTCTTACCAGCTGTGTGCTCTTAGAAAAGTTATTTCATTTCTCTGGCCTTTAGTTTCTTCTTCTGTAAAATGGGGATAATTAGAGTAACTACTTGAGAAATTGGGGATGCAGTGACTTTAGGGTGATGCGCCTGTAAAGTGCAACACACTCGATCAGTATTAGTTGTTTCTCTCTTCATTTCTTTAGCAAATTTTTCTTGCCTGCTCAGGGGAATACATCTCATCCTAAACACTATTTGACCTTCAGTAGAAAGCACCATCTTTTCTGTCCTTTGTATGTCTCATCTACTGAAGAGAGAAGCTGTAGATAAAATAGCTAAAGAACAAAAACAAACGTTTATTACATATTAAGACAAAACCAAGTAAAGGAATATTCACAGACATCTAGGTTAGTAAGTAGTCAAAGAAAGTCTTCAGAAAATTCCAATGAGGTCTTGAAGGAATAATTTTTCCCAAGTGGGGATAATGATAACTGAGGGGAATTAAGAATGCTTGTGTAGTGGCACTCATTTGGAGAATAGCAACTCTGGGGAAAGTTTCTCCTCTTTTGTGTGAACAGAGACCACCTCAGATTTTTGCTTTGCTTTTTCTTCTGTTAGGTTCCTGTGATTCTTACACCATTCTCTTTTCTGTTCTTCTGACTTGGCCTTGGTCTGGGCCAGTCAGACCCCAGGAGATGACTAGCAAGCAGAGTTAATCAAGTGCCTGCATTTCTTTCACAGGACTCTGACACCACCATACCAATGGATGAATCACTGCAGTTTAACTCCTCCCTCCAGAAAATTCACCACGGCATGGATGACCTCATTGGAGGCGGGCACAGTATTCTGGAGGGACTGAGGGCCCAGAGACTGACCTTGAAGGTGGGGTCCCTGCTGGAGGACAGGGAGAAGGCCTCTTACTTTGACCTCATCCAACAATTTGGTACCTGTGTTACATTTTGATTGCATGTTCTCAAATTGTGATATTTTGATGACACAGCAGAGTTCTTGAATTTTGGATCCTTCATGTTGGAGTTGACGAAAAGGAACCAGTTCCTTTGCTAGTGTATGGAACAAACCATAAAGTGGCCTCTCGTGGTTTCCAGGTCTTTTCTCATTTATTGAACTTAGCCAAAAGTGACTGCTACTACAAGGGGAACAAATAATAGGCTGAGACATTCTGTATAGAATCTACTGTCATATGAGTGAAGACCTGGCTATAGTTTGCTACTTCACTCCAAGGCGATTTTCCCTGGGGGTTCCTCCTGTGGACTACCTTATAACTACCATCTTTTCATACTTAAGTAACTGAATCTCCATGAGAGGAGTCTTTGGGCTGCTGGATTGCAGGACATAGCTTCTGGAGATAGCTTCTGATCGCCAGAGACTCTTTACTCTCTTTTTAACCACAGGTATTTCTAGAAGCCCTGCCCTGGTGGCACTGCTGAGACTCCAGCTTCTGGGAGTGGTTTATAGAAACATTACACAGACTGATGTCAGACACGATGTTTCAGCCTCAGCCCTTTTCCTGTATCAGCCCTGATGGATAATGGGGTGTGGACTCTGGTTGTTATCAGGGTGTGGTCCCCGGTGAACGAAGTACTCCCAGCCACTGAGCTGTGAGAAACAGTCACTCGGAAGTGTGAGCTTTATCTTAGTTTTTGTTGGACCATGTTGAGCCTGTCAGCTCCGTGGGACTTCAGTACATTTCTGAACAGTCCTTGCCATCTTTACTGGGGAGAGGGTCAGGCAAGTGCAGGTGACACTTGCCTCCTGCTGACAGTTGCAGTGTTTCAGATGGCCTGGAAGGGTGGTGTCTGGCGACCTGCAGGGAAGGCCCCTTTCATAAGAGCCCCCTGCAGTGATCTGACACGATACGTGTTGATTAGCCTGCCCTCTCTTTAGGAAACTGCTGCTCTCCTTCTACATCTCTGAAAAGCAGCAGAACCCTTCTAGGACAGCACTCTGTGTCACACTGATGAAGAGCCAGTGGGGGTTAGAGCTGATTGTTAAAGTACATGTTAGTTTCCTACTGAAGTCGGGCAGCACTGAGGAGTCCACGCACCTCCTGCCACCCACTTTGTTGTCGGAGGTGAAGTGCTGGAAGGCTGTCGAGGTGCTCAGGGCTTGAGACCTGAGGTTTCTAATTCCGTTTCCTCTGCTTTGCCTCTTGATTCCCTCCACCTGCCTCCCACCCCACCTCTGGGGGAACTTTCCAGCTGAGCCATTTAAAGGAATATAGGAGAAGGCATGAAGGAGCTAGGCTGAAGTGCTCTGATGGTGGGCCAATTTATGGTAGAAAATGAATACATTTCTGGACATTTGTGGTCATTTTCAGGTAATTTAGAAGTTTGGTCCTTAACCTCACATGGTGATGAAATAATCTGCACATTCAGAGCCAAGCAAGTCTAGTGAGAGTATAATTTTTACTGTCACCATTGTGGAAAGAGAACATTTCTCTGGTTTCCTCTGACAGCAATCAAGTTTGAGTTGCAGTCTTTCTTGGTGAGGCTTGTTAATTGTCAGATCAAATGTAGGCTTTGCAGTCCTGTCCATAGTGCCTTGTGTGGTTCTCAACTTCCAGCCTTTTCTCTCAGTTGCTCTTTAGTATGAGTTCACTGAAAAGATGGACGTGGGTGGGGCGTCAGGTTAGATGTCACCCGTGCCAGTGCAGTTGGTAACATATGTAGGAGTAACTCAGGATCTGCACAGCATTCGTTTATACTTGCTACTTCATGAGAAATTAGATCTGCTTAAAGATGAAAATTAGAAAGCGTTGAGGGAGGACAGGCTGAATGGCTTGGGCTTTTGGTTTAGGAGTAAAATACCTTTCTGTTTTGGTGGTGGGTGGTGATATTTATATAAGTAGTTTTAGGTCATCATGTTGTTATTTCTGTCTCTCCATTTTTTCACACTTCAAACTCTCTCTTAAACATTGACTTCAATCCATACGTTGTACTCAGTGGCTTCCCTAAGGATTCTCCTCTACAAAGTGAATAGTAGGTTGAGGCTGGGCGTGGTGGTTCACGCCTTTAATTCTAGCACTCTGGGAGGCTGAGGCAGGTAGATCGCTTGAGCTCAGAAGTTTGAGACCAGCCTGAGCAAGAGCAAGACCCCATTTCTACTAAAAAATAGAAAAACTTGATAGGCGCCTGTAGTCCTAGCTACACGGGAAACTGAGGTCAGAGGATCATTCATGTCCAAGAGTTTGAGGTGGTTGTGAGCTGTGACACCAGACACTCAACCCAGGGCAATAGAGTGAGGCTCTGTCTCAAAAAAAGAAAAATGAACAGGTTAGTATCAAGGATTATTAGAGCTGGGGAGCTGAGAAAAAGGTTTTTAATGCTGCATTTTTTATATAAAATATTTTAATTTTAAATATTTTTATCAAGGTATGGTTTATATACAGTGAGGTATACAGACCTTGTGTATTTCAGTGAGTTTCAAGAAAGGCAGGCAGGTTTTACTGGCATTCCTATCTAAGTACAGACCATTTTCATCACCTTGAAAGATCCCTCATAACCCTTCCCAGTCAGTTGACCCTCCTCCCTGAGGCAACCACTTTTCTGATTTACTTCACCATAAATTAGTTGTGCCTGTTATTGAACGTCGCGTAAATGTACTTGTGCTCCTTTCGTGTGTGGCTTCTTCAGTCATCTTCCTATTGATGCATGTTTAGTGCCCAGCAGTATTCCATTGTGCTGACACCCCATCATGTGTCCACTCATCCTTTAGTAGAGATGGGGTCTTGCTCTTGCTCAGGCTGGTCTCAAACTCCTCTGGTGAGGGACACCTGGATTGTCTCCTGTGTGTTTCTCTAGAAGCTTCATTGTTTGTTATGTTTAATTCTATGATCCATCTCAATTTTATAATAAATATGCATTGAGGTTCATTTTTACACATGTAAAAATTTTTACACATGTATGCATATGATGTATATGAGATACATATGTTTATTATATGCTACATTTGTGCGAGATATTGCCAGTCACTCCAGCACTATTTGTGGAAAACACTTTTCTTTCCCTTTTGCATTGCTCTGATACCTTGGTCAAAAATCAGTCAAACATGTGAGAGTGAATCTATTTCTGGTTGATGCCGTGTTCTGGGTGTGACCAAGAGAATGTCTGTTGGTAAAGCCTCATCTCATGGTGACATTCACGCACTCCTGGCAAAGTGAGTTGATCTTTGTCTTTCTGTCTCTTCTTGTCTGCCCCAGGGGACTCAGAAGAAGATCCTTGACATTGCCAACATGCTGGGCTTGTCCAACACAGTGATGCGGCTCATTGAAAAGCGGGCTTTCCAGGACAAATACTTAATGATCGGCGGGATGCTGCTCACCTGTGTGATCATGTTCCTCGTGGTGCAGTACTTGACCTGAGCCAGCCACACCCAGGAGCGGAATAGTGTTTCCACTGTGTGCAAGTGTGTGTGAGTGTGTGTGTGTGAAAGAATGGGGGGCTCACTGGCCACCTTTTGAAATGTGTGCCTGTCTTAACTCTGAAGACACTTAGGAGTAATTGTGATCTAAATTCAAACATACCATGTTTTCTGTGACATCTTGGAGGGGGAGCTAGGGTCAACAAGATGCGTGGTACTTAGGAAACGAAAGAAGTCCCTATTCTGTCTCTCACTCTCACTAGGGAAAGGAAAGAATGGCTTCGGTGGCTTTGTCCACACACTTGATGTGCACTCTGGGCAGGCTTCCAAGTGAGCCTTATATGCAGGACTCTTCATGCCGTTCACACCTTGTCTTCATCCGGCCTTTCTGGCTCCTAATGGATAGGCGGGAGCACAGGCAGAAAGGAGAAGAAAGAGGGCTTCTTTTCCTGTGCCCGTTAGAGCAGTCTGACGTGCTCTTGCTCCTAGCTACCCCCCACCCCTAACGACGTGTAGATGACTAACTGCTAACACTCATCACTCTTCCCTGGAAGCAACTATCTATGGGAAACAAGACGCTGAAGCTGTTGCTGATAACAAGTAAAATTTTCCACACTATGAGGTGAGGCTAGTGTTAATCCCTGGGAGTGTTCGGTCCTGAGCCTGAAGATTCTAGTCACTGACTTTTTTCTGGTCTTTTATAGAATGGTTGGTTTTTAAAGACTGCAGCTTGGTAACTAGACCTGGGTACTTAACAAAGGCTTCGTTAGGCCTTTGCCCTTTAGAAAGTAGCTATAAGCAAAGGTTAGTGATTTGTTAGTCATAGTCTCATTTCTGGTTTTAGCATTTCTTAATTGTTTGGGTCTCTTCTCTTCCTGGCAGTATATTAGACCTGCCAGCCAGGCCCCCATTCTGCATAGCCAGTGTGGGCAGATACCACCCTGAAGGCATCCCCTAGTGTGTTTGTCCTTGTAACACTCTTTTTCTAGGGACCATGACCTTTTTCCTTCTCTGACTAGGCATGGATGAAGATTGCACCAATACCCAGTATATTGTGGAATTTATTATAAATCTAGTCTATCTTGAAGTCCATCTGATATGATTAATTGCTGAAATTACCAGAAATTATCAGAAAGAGCTGGTTAGTATATTTTCTCATTTATCACAGGCCTTGCCAGCCTTACCAACTGTAGGTGCAGTAACCTGATGGCAAGATATAAAGTAACCCTCAGAATTCCCCTGAGGAACTGGAAACCTGGACAGTATTAACCTTACCTTTGATTGCCTTGCCTTACCTACTTTCTTTGTTTCTTGCTCAGACTATCTCCTATCTAATTTCCCTTTTTGCTATGTGTTTCTTTCACCTCCCTGATTCCCCTCCTACCTGTTTCCGTAGCTACATTTGTCTCTTCAGTCACATCTTTGGCATATCCTCTTTTGGTGAATTTTCTTACTAGTCACAGATTGTTAACTTGAGTTTCCTGGGTATTAATGTCACACTTTTGGTCAGATGGCCTCTGCATTGCTCTTACCTCTCTGGTCCAAACAGGAGCCCTAGATTTGCAGGAAGAAGGAATCTATGACCCCTTGTAAAAAGGGTTGAAGGCCCTGCCAGAGTGAAAACTGTGGCCTAGAGGGTGGCAGAGGGGTTGTAGCATCTTCAAACCTAGCTCTAACTTTGGGGAGGCATAGTGTGAAATTTTCATCACATCCAGCACCCCTGCTCCCACATGGCCTACCCACAGAACTCTCTTAGCAGTCCATAAAATAGATTATTGGACTGCACTGACCTGGCTGTCTTTATTGCATGCATACCCAAGGATCCTGCCAGGCAGTACACTTTGGAGGAAGGTATTCAAGGAGCAGCTGAGCCACTTGGATTTGAAGTCTGAGAAGAAGAAACCTACCTCCAAACCCCCTCCCTGTACTAGCTGATAGGACATCAGTGCACTTCCATACTTTATAGCAGTTGTTGGCCTTGATGAGTTCTCATGTTGCACCTTTAAAGCCAGTTTCCCTTCTTTGTAATAAAAATTAGGAAGGTAGTTTGTTGAGCAAAAGGAAACAGCAGGCAGTGTGTCTGGAGATGCAGGGGCACTGGGACCATGATATCATGTGACCACCTTCCCTCATGCTTTTGCTTTCAGTACCCTGTGAGGTGCACCTCAGATGGTCTGAGTGGGTAAAACTTCACAGCCTGAGTATAGGGAAGGGCCCAGGCCAGGAAAGGAGCACCCTCTAGTGGAGTTGGGAGTGAATTCTTGGGCCAGGCTGGAGCAGGAAACTCCAGTGGACGGCTCTCGCGACCTCGTATGTGGTGTGAAACGGGTTGTCAGGAGGAACTTGGGAATGTCTTTATTCCACGGACATTTGCTTGCTATGTGACCACTTTAAGAAAAGCCAAACTCAAAGACCAAGTAAATAGAAGAGTCTTGATTTTAGAGAAGAGTCACTGCTGAGTTTTGTCCTAAGTGATTTGCCCTAATGAATTTAAATGGGTTTCATTTGCAAATTTGGATTTACACCCATTGTTTTTAAAGCACATCAATTGAATAAAGTTGAGATTTATTTTATTTAGAAAATTATATTTTGTAAAGAAATTTGGTATTCATTGTTATAACTAGAGGCCTCGTTTTTGTTTCCAGGCCAGAGACTCTCAAATATTGGCCAGGGGCTGGGCTGAGCAGCTAGGAGACTTTCTAGGAATTATAGATTTCAGGGGCCTATCCCAGACCTTCTAAATTAAGTCTCTGAGGTGATTGTGTTTTGTATTGTGGAAGCACTGGTCTTCGAGACAGAAGGCTTTTGTCGTAATCAAAGGTGATAGCATTTGAAAGTATACGCTGAAGGTCAGCGTATATGTGTGAAGAGCAAAACTTGTCAAGTCCAAAGTAACATCTTACCATCTTACCTGTTTATATCCTACCTCATTCCAGAAATGATTTGAGGAGACTTACGGGAAATAACTAAAACAGTGAAATGTGAAGAAATGAGGGACATGAACAAATCAAATTAGAGTAGGATATCAGTACTAAAAAAAAAAGGCGGCGCCTGTGGCTCAAGGAGTAGGGCACCAGCCCCATATGCTGGAGGTGGCGGGTTCAAACTTGGCACCAGCCAAAAACTGCAACAATTAAAAAGAAGAAGAAGAAGAAGAAAAACTCAAGTATAAGTCATAACAGCCTACAGAAGTGCTCTGGCCTTGAGCTCAGGCAGCCACAGGAAAGGAAAAAGCTTGATCTGTTCCTGTCTGAATGCAGGGTAGGTTGGTGTATTTGCTTAGGGAAGAACGTATACCTTTAATACTGCCTGCCTGCCAGTGGCCCTTACTGGGAGTCAAGTGGTTATTTTCCTGTGTCATCCCTGCTGACCTCAAACCCTGAGTTATCCCCATCGGGCAGACAAGAAGGCTGAGCTTTCGTGACTTTCCCAAAGCCCCACAGTGGGTCCTGGAGGAGCTAGCCTCTGCTCTGTCCAGCCCCAGCGACCAGGCTTGTAACCACTGCACTGACTAGCCACCCATACTTCCTACCAGGTGCTCTGCTGGGGTGTGGGGGTTCAAGAGGTGGGCAGGGGACTGAGGCAGTGGAGCCTGCTGACCTAAAGTGTAAAGCTGTAAGGTATTGGTTGCAGACCATTCAGACCTTATGTGGCAAATTCTGTTCTAAAATCATTTCCTAATCGAGAGCATTTGGGGGAGCTTCAGAATGTGGAGGGTGAAAGCTGTGCTCAGGCCTTGCCACTAGGGGGTGACATAATCCTGTCTGTGGCTGGTCTGCCCATGATTCTGCTCCATGCCATAGGCCTGAGATACTTAAAAGAGAAGGAAACAAGTGCAGATTTGGTCGGATCCCTTTAGATCAAATGTTGCCTCTTTAGCAGTGGCTCTGGGTTGTTACTGGAGCTTTCAGAATGACCACAAATGACCTCCAAAGACCCCCAGCTTGTCTTAGTTCCTCAGTACACAGACATTGCAAGCAGGTATGGACAGCACATCTCAAAATATGGTCATTCCTTCCCTCTTTTCTCTGTCCTTTCATGTGGCACATGGGGAGGGGAAACAGGGTGGGAAGGGGAGCAGAGTGGCAGGTGCATGTCTCCTTCAAGTGCAGTACCTAAGTTCCCCACTGCAGAGCCTTTGTGAGCAGCTCCCCCCTCCCTCACCTTCTAACACAGGATTCTCAACCTGGTGCAGTGGTCCAGCAAAGCTATTTTGGTCAGGCCAGGGGGAAGCCAGAGGTTCAAGGCCATTGAGCCATGGGTCATGTGCTTATTGGCATCCAAGAACATCAGTGGTTACAGTTAAGTAGAAGCTTGGGACCCCGTAAGGAAAAATGTGTCAGCCAGGACCAGGGAGAGAAAAGTAGAGTGACCAGCTTATCTGGCTTTTAAAGCTGAAAGTTTGGAATCCTGGTAACTCTTTTGGTCCTGAGTACTAGGTCACCCTAGATAAGCTAAAGGCTTAGTCACGACTGATGCAGGGTTCCCAGGAGGAGGGGACTGTGGCCTGGGAGTCAGACTCCCTGACTTAGCAACTCCATCAGTGTGATCTCACCAGCCCCTCCTTCCAGATGCTGTGACATAGAGGCTCCTAGAGAGCTGGTAGAGGCTCAACCAGGCCCAGGAGGGAAGTGCACTAACCAGAAGATAGATGGCTGCACGAGGCAGGACATTCATCTCTATTCAGTCCTGCAGTGCCCAGCACCATATTGGCTGTTTTAAGCCAGAAAGCAGCTTGCAGTGACTGCAGAAGCAAGAGGTGGTGATGAAAGCCCTGAGCATCAAGTCCTGGCCCTGCTAGTGACAGCCATGGGGCACATGCCTCTCGCAGTCTCAGCTTTATCCTCTGAGAACTTAGGTAGTACTTGGCCACATCCCCTTTCAGGGTCGACACAGACCCAACGCACCTAGTGTTTGGGGCAGATTCCAGAGGTCTGAAGCAGTGATTCTCAGCCTCAGCCACTCCTAGAATTACCTGGAATGTTAAAATCTCTTGATTCTTGGTCTCGTCTGCAGAGGTTCTGAGCTACTTGGTCTGGAGTCGGGCCTGGGCTTTGGAATATAAAAAGATTTTATTTCTGGCTTTCCAAGGAGTCTCATGTGCAGCCAAGGTTGAGGACCAGTGTTTGAAATGCCTTCCAGGTGTGAGCAGCCTTTACTCCTGTTGAGCTGGAAAGACAGAATCTATTCCTATGGAACAACCAAGGTTGAGGTGTGGCAGTTTAGAGCAGCTGTCACATTGGGGATACTAACCAGAGGGCTGCCTGGGAGAGGACAAGGTGGTGGGGGGCAGGTGTCTGTGCAGGAGAGGGGGAGTGGAAGGGCAGGGCAGCATGAGGAGGTCAGAAGCTCTAATCAGCCTGTAGCTGCTGAGTGCCGTGAAGGCTGCTGCACTGTCCTCCCTGTGGCCCACAGCATCCGCACTGCTCAGAGGCCTGAGAAGCCTGGACTGGAGTTGAATCTTTGGCGGGTGTAACTTGCCAGAGAGGAACAGGGGTGGGGGTGGACTGTGCAGAGGGGAAGCAATTCCCCTGCCTTCTCCATTCCAGCCTGGGCAATGGGATCCGTGCTCTTTCAGCCAAGACCGCTTGCGCAGTTTCTCATCCCCAGGGAGTGGGAACTTATGTAGGCGGGGAGAATAATCTACCCCTAGTGCTTCTCCAGGTGGTTGTGCCATCATACCATGAGATGAAGCCCTAGAGAGAAAACCCTAAGTTCTGTTGCTATATGCAGGGTTTGGGCATCAGTTCAGTGTCTGGTGATTTCTTCTAGGAAACCATTTATTTTATTCCCCTTGGCAGAGGGCGGCCTCTCTTAGCTCAGTCTGGGGACTCTGAGAGCCCTTTTGTAAGGCAGCAAAATCTTTAGTAATTGGAGTCAAGTAGGCTCAGGTACAAAGATCAGTCCCCTTAGTTGTAGGACCTCAAGCAAGTCACATCACCTCTCCAAACCTCTGTTTACTTACCTTATAGAGTTAAAAATATGCCCATCCCACAGGGTGGCTGTGGCCAGCGAATCTAGCAATGCCTCTAAGGTGCTTACTGCACAACCCAGGACATGATAGTAAAAGAAATTTCATGGTGGTGGTGGTTAATTAGCATTGCATAAGACCCAGCTCTCATCCCTTCTTGTTTAGTTGGTATGAATGTTACTCAAGAAACTGATAATCCCCAAAGAAAGTCCTGCAAGTATTAATGGTGGTTAGACTTTATATTCATCACACGCTATAATGTTGTGGGTGCAAGATTGTGTTTGGCATTAGAAGCCCACTATACTACTTGTTAGCACTTGCTTGCTCTTTTTTCAGTGTCCTCCTATGTGAACTGGGGTAGTAATAATGACCTACTTCACAGAACCGTGTGCAGACAAAACACGATCAAGCATGCGGGTCAGTGAGGGTGCTCTGGGCGGCAAACACCAGAAATCCCAACTCCAGGTAGCTTAAGCAGTGACAACTCGTGGCAAAGGTGGGTTGGGGCTGCCTAGGTTCCCTGGGAGCAGTGGGACCAGGGTCAGGGGGAAAGGATATAGGAAAGACTGGGAATGATGATTGAGAGGTCATTCTGGAATTGTCACTATAGTTCATCTGTTCTTTCAATAAATCCTGAGTATACACTAAGCAGCAATCTTAGGTCTGGGCTTTGGAGCACAAACGGGATTCAACAAGGCCCCACCTGCATCAGTGATCTGTTGCTGTGTAATAAATCACCACAAAACAGGAGCTTCAACAGCAATGCTCAGTTATTACACTGCATGGTTTCTGAGGATCAGGATGAGGAGCGGGGCACAGCTGGGCTGGCTTGTCTCTGCTCAGTGATGTCTGGGGCCTCAGCTGGAAGGTTCCAAGACTGGGGAGGAGAATCACCTGATAGTTCAATGGCACATCTGGGGTTGGACGTGGCTGGGCCCCAGGCTGGAGCTGTCTGCAGGCACCTGTACGTAGCCTTTCCACGTGGCCTGGCTTTGGCACAGCATGAGGGCTGGGTTCCAAGGGTGAGCGTCCCCAGGGAGGATGCCAGGTGGCATTGGCATCCTTGTTATGACCAAGCCCCCAAAGTTATGAGGCAGCTGTTCTGCCACAGTCCTTTGGCTGTGGCAGTCTCAAGCTCCCAGCCTCTTCAGTGGGAAGAGTGACAGTCACACTATAAGGAGAGTAGGTGGGATGGAACAAACACAACGGGGGCAGCCGTCACTGTCCTGTTGAATGACGCACACGTCTGGCTGGGAAGACAGACAGAAGTAGCTCACAACAAAGTACACAAACTCTCTCACAGATATGAGGTGCTTAAGGGTGTGGCACCTACTCATCCTGGGACACGGGGGAGGCTTTTGAGCTGAATCTCCAATGAGTCAGACTTGACCAGGTAGAACAGGGGAGAAAGGTCTCAGCGAGGGACAGTGTAGCAAAGAAATGTGCTTTGGGACGGGCAGGAAAACGCTGTGCCTGGAGCTCAGGCTTGGACTTGGCTAGGGGAAGAAAGGCAGGCGAGAAGGACTGGGGCCAGACACAGAGAGCAGCTCGCTACCCCTGTCCTCCGCCATTCCCTGCCCCTGTGCACATAGCAGGCACTGGATAAATATCGAGTGAACCCAGAGCTGGCAGCATGTGTTGAGGTGACACAGTAGGGCCTCCTAGACGCGCCACGGGAGGAAGACAGGTGAGAAGCCACGCTCATATTGTAGGAACTTGAGGTCCTTTCCCCTTGTTTTTACCTTTCCTATATTTTTCAATGTCTCCAAAAAGTCCACAGGAGCTAGTGGCAGCCCCTGAGGCTCTTCTCTTTCTCATCCCTCCCCCAGCAAGGTTTTTGGGTCCTCTTCCCTCTCTAGTTGTCCCTAGTCCACACTCAGCCCCAGTAAGGTGCAGAGAGGCAGCCGATGGCTGCAAAGGGCCAGGAGGGCAGGAATGGAGAGGAGCGGGGAGAAAAGGGGAAGGAGAGAGTGGGAAGAAAGATGGAATGGCTAAGTGGATGCTCATGGCTGTAGCCAAAAGCCCATACTGCAAATTGCTCTTTGCTTCACTCTTGTCCCATGAAAAGGCCCAATTAAAATAGCACCTATTGGAAATGGAAGAGTAATTGCAATAGGCAGCTTATTAAGTCCATCTCCAGGAGCATTTGGGGACATTCCTGTGTGAGCTCAGGGGCACGGTGGCCCAGAGCAGCAGGGGTCGGCAGGGTGGAGCTTCTCCAGCCCACAAAGTGCACTCTGTGCTGCGGTGGGGGGGTTCAGTGGGCTGAGACGAGGGGCTGATGATATCAAAACTGTCCCATTCCAAGTCTCACAACAGAGAAAACTGAAGCTGGGAAGGGTCTTAGGGACCACCAAGCCTGACTTTCTGGGGGAAGTGACTTGCCCAGGGTCACCTAGCCAGTTGGTGATGACAGATGTGCAGTCGGAGAGACGGACACCTACTCCCAGTCTAGTGCTCCTGCCGTTTTACACTGCCACTGTGTCCAGCCCTGGTCTGTGGCCCTCTACCCAGCTGTAGTCCCATAGCCTGGCACTGTGTAGTGTTCCTGCCAGGCACAGCTAACTCTGGTGGCAAGAACTACGGCAAAGGTTTTCTGGTTTGAGGGCATCTCCCCAAGCATCTCTTGTTGGCATGAACTGACACATTGCAGCTTGTGACATTCTGAGGAGGAGACAGGTGAACAAAGCCCATGAGCTTGGCTGGAACGGCAGGTCCCAGAGGTGCCTGCTGGCCGCCCACAGTGAAGCCTGGTGGTGGGTGGCATTCTCCCTACTGGTTACCCATTGGACCATGTCTCATCCACCCCAAGTCTGTTTCCATGACAACAGCAAGCTCCTTACCCATCATTTTCATCCTTAAAGATTCTCACCCCAGCCGTCTGAGCCCAGGCTCCTTGCCCAGCTGCCGCACCAGCCCACAACGCCAGATCGCAGGTTTCACGGTGGATTGTCAAGCTGCCAGATAGAGCCTTCTGGGACATGCTTGGTAACTGGCATAGCTGTTGAAAACCACCATAAAAAGTCACTTGTTAATTGGATTAGGAAGGTGCTCCCAGTGGCTTTCTTTTGCTTCTATGTTGGAGCCACCTCCCTTCTCTCCTCTGGAACGTTCCCTCTTTCCATCTCCCCAGCCTCCCAGGTCAGGACAGTGCTAACAAGGGCTGTTCCAAAGCCAGCTACTGATCCAAGGGAGAAAGAAAGCCTCTAGTTTTCTGGGGTCCTCGGGTACATGCAGGGAGGAGAAACAACCCCAGCATGGGAGAACTCTCAGGGTTCCCTCCTCCCAGCCACCCTGTCAGCGCTGCTCCTGGCCTCTCCACGTGGCTTTTCTGTCTGGCTCTTGCCTCCCTAAACATCACCTCCTTCAGAGCCCAACTCCACATGCACCCCCACCAAGAAGTCCTCCATTCTAAACCATTTCTCTCGGGATCCTCGCAGAATGGTTCCGTTTGGTTCCTACAACATAACTTCATATATGTTGTATCAGGGAGAGGGGGAAGATTCCTGAAACTATTTTTTTTCCCTGAGGCAGTTTTTTGGGGGCACGTTTTCTTTGTACGCTGGAAAATTCTTGTAGCCGACATATGTCGTTTATCTGCCCAGCATCCCCTCTTTGGACTACAAGTCCTTATCCCCCTTCTGCTGCTGACACTCTCTCTACTGTGGAAAACCTACCCATGGGATTTAGCTAGGGCTGCCTCCCCCAACAAGGGGTGAACATCAAAGCAGGCCTGGACAGCCGGAGGACTTAGTGGGCCATAGCAGTTGGCCCACATGACCATGCAGAGCCAATGAGAAGGAGGACTCTTGTCAGTGGGCTGCAGTGGTTGGTTCAGGGATGACCACCTGACCATGCTAGAGCCGATCAGAATCTTCCCTGGAAATTCCTACGGACACTGCTGGTTTCCTAACCAATATCCTTTCTTACCCTGGTTCTCACTAGCAAAACTCCAATTTTGTTGGTCCTCCAGGAAGTCCAGTTGAAGATACTTACCAGACTTTTTTTTTTTTGAGACAGAGCCTCAAGCTGTCACCCTGGATAGAGTGCTATGGCATCACAGCTCACAGCAACCTCTAATTCCTGGGCTCAAGCGAATCTCTTGCCTCTGCCTCCCAAGTAGCTGGGACTACAGGCGCCCGCCACAACACCCGGCTATTTTTTTTTTAACTTTTTTTTTGGTTGCAGCCATCATTGTTGTTTGGCAGGCTCAGGCTGGATTCGAACCCGTCAGCTCAGATGTATGTGGCTGGCGCCTTAGTCCATTGAGCCACAGGCACCGAGTCCACCTCTCTAGACTTTTGTGTAGCTAGGGACTGTCATGTCACCCAGTTCTGGTCAATAAGATGGGGGCAGAAGCTTGGGAGAGACTTCTGGAAAAGGATTTCGAAAGGAACAGACTCTTCTGACCCGGCCCCTTCAGCTCTAATCCTACCCGACCACTGAGATCCTAACAGCTTAGCCTGGAGGCTTTTATTCCAGGCGTGTGAGAGGCCACCTGAGAATGAGGCCCTCCAGGAGGAAAACAAAGCTGAAAGAGAGAAACAATGAGTACAAGACAGAGATGACAATATTAATTAAGCCCCTGCATGGAACCAGGCCTGAAGCCTCAGAATCCCAATTTGGAGAGCCAGAAATGAAATTCCTTTCTACTTAAGCAGGTTTGCACTGGGTTGTTTCTTCTTTTAGTGAAAGGACCTGGATGAAAAGCTCCACAAGACAAAAACCATGTCTTTGCCTATCTGTCCTCCCCTCCCAAGCTAGATGCAAAGCTGCTAGCACACAGTAAATGACTGAGTCCCCCAAATTCTTATCTTAACAAGAGTCAAATAAGAGTTTGAAAAGACTTGACATCTGAATTAGACTCATTAAGGAATAAACTCTCCGTGGAGATCTCAGGCTAAGCACACTTTGGAAGCACTATATGGCTTGGAATCCCTTTTTCTCTTCACCAAACCATTCCTTCAGCACTCACCTCCTCCAGGAAGCCTTTCAAATCAGATTTTTTTTTTTGAGACAAGAGTCTCACTTGTCTCACTTGTCTCTACTTGTGGTAGAATGACTTGGCATCACAGCTCACAGCAACTTCCAACTCTTGGGTTTAAGCGATTCTCTTGCCTCAGCCTCCCAAGTAGCTGGAATTACAGGCACCCGCCACAATGCCCAGCTATTTTTTTGTTGCAGTCGTCATTGCTGTTCAGCTGACCTGGGCCGGGTTTGAACCCGCCAGCCTGGGTGTATGTGGCCGGCACCCTAGGCACCGCCCCAAATCAGGTCTTAACTCCATCATCCTAACTACCTTTGTGGTTACTCGCCTTTGTTAACACTTAGGTTCAGCTGTGCTTAGTTCCATTTTGAGCTTGAGTGTAGCTCTTTGTGCCTGTCTCTCCCACCCACCGCCAGTCCACCCCCACCAATTGACTGAAGAACTCACTAGAACAGGAAGTGTGTCTCCACCATCAGTTTAGGAACTTCCTGAGGGCAAGAGCTATAACATCCTTATTAGCTTGCGATCCAGATGCTGCCTGTCCTCACATTTGACTAGGAACTGGACAATCTGGAATCACTTCTCTGAGCCTCATGGGGCCTCGATGACAAGACAAGAAAATATAGAGCCTGAACTACAACCCTGCAGAGTCGGAGAGTGGGAGGAAAGGGGTCGCAGTGAGTAGTGAGCCAAAGGGTCCATCTTAACCCTTAGGGGAAAATGATTAATAGCCTATAAGATCAGTCCTGGATCAAAATCTGTTATCCAGCAACTGTTGTAATAGTCTAATTCGGATCCTGCCCCCTCACCCCCCACCCCATGTAGCAATGCAGAAATCCCTTGCCCACTGTAAGTCTAAGATTTTGCTTTGTGAGTTTTTCTTATTTCTTTTTCTTATTTTCTTATTCCTTGACTGTCATATACTGATGAATCCTGTGCTGGGAAGTTTTTCAAATTCGAGTAGACACTGAGGGGGCGGCCACGTGTGTACTGTCTCCGGCTCCTGATGGATAGGAGTAGTCCGTGTGGCTGGCAGTGCCAGCGGGAGAGGACGCTGCCGTCTGCTGTCTTCAACACGCTGCCCCGTCTTTGCATCCCCTACCTCCACCCCAAAACTAAAGCCTTTTAAACAGCAGCTACACAATGAGCGATTGTTGAGGAAGGATGCTAATGCAGAGTCCTGAAGGAGGCGACAGATTCCCAAAAGAGTCCGTGAAAGCCAGGCAGGAAGGAAGGGCAGCCTGCATTAGCAAGCAGCAGGTGTGAGGCGGGCAAAGTCACCGCCAGGCCAGCGCAGGGTCGGAACCCCAGAGACCAGAGAGCACAGGTGAGGAGGGGTGAGGTGGGGAGGACAGGAAGCTCGTTTATTGGGTGAGGAGGAGGAGATTGATGTGAGCCCTTGAATGCAGGTTGAATCTGTATTTGATAGAAAAAAAGTGAAGGAAATTGGCCAGATCTTGGACAGGAGAGAGACATGATAAAAATAGGCTAATGATCCGTCTGCGTGTGGGAGGATGAGCTCAGGGGAAACGGAGGCGAGGCGCGCAGCCAGGGCGCTGCAGCAGGGATGGTGTGCGTGGTGTGGTTACGGAAGCGGGAGGGACTTGAGGACCTGATTAAGCTGCTCTTCAAGTTTTAAGACAGGCTTTATCTCTTGGAGAAGGGGAATGAGAGCTCTGGTTCAGTCCCACCAGTGGGCTGATGGCTTCAGGAGTTGCTGATGCTTCAGGGGTCATTTGCTGCCAAGTGTGTTTGGCACTGGGCCCCTTCCCTGTAACCCACAGAGAGTAGATTTCCTTGTCCTCAGCTGTGCAGGACTTTCTTTCCATCAGCAGCAACTGGCCAGGGGGCCTCACAGGAGATGGGATGAGGATCAAGCTGCCAGGAGGCTTTGGTCTAGGTAAACCCCCCTAGAGGGCAAGGGAAAGAAGTGGAGTCTTGAACCGCAACATTTTCCAGGCACCCGTATCACACACCAAATAAGGAGAAAGATGGGACGCATTTGCACAATAACTCAAGACAGGATCTCCATGGCAACAATTACCCAAAAATCTACTCAAGACAGTCGCAACAGCAGGAGCTAGCAAAGAAGACTCTGGGGGTGGGAGACGTGTGTGGGGGCTCAGAGAATGGCTTCTTTTTATTCTCAAGCCAAAGGAAGTGCTGACAGCAGGAACCACGGCATCTCAGAGCCCGACTAGGCCACGCGCCACTGGAAGCAGAACTGGAAGGAGCCTGCCAGATGAGCTGCTTTGGGGCCTGAGTGTGGAACACCTAGGAGGGATGTGCTAGCCTGGGGTGAGGCCACAAGGCATAGCCCCCCTTGCCATCCACCTCTGGCAGACAAGAGTTCTCCCTCACCTCCAGAGGTCTCTCGAGGGGTAGGGTGAGGGAGAGACCCAACTTCTGGGAAGGCAAAGGCTCTGGGGATTTGCATCTGCCTGATGCCTGAGTCCAGTCCACAGAAGGCTCACACATGACCTAATTGAGAGAACCACCTGCTCTGCCCCGCAAGACTTGCCATATGACCTCTGAATTTCCTTTTTGGTGAAATGTACAATCAACTTCAAATTGTTATCACAAGGCTGAGGCTGAGGTTCTCCTCGGTGGGCAGAAGTGCTTCCCGGGTTGGGGGAGATTTAGAACAAGGAATGTGATGTGAACAGAGAGTGTGGTACCTGGAGATGGTGGGGAGGTGCGTGTGTGCAGCGGCAGAGGCGTCGTCTGCACCCTATCACTGGACAGTTGGACAGACTGACAGAGTAGGCTCAGAGGCGGGCAGCAACATGTGCCAATTCTAATTTTTAAACATGTTTCAAAACGTTTGGTGCAAAAAGGAAAAACATTCTGCTTTCTTTTTGGAAAACCCCAGATCCAACCCTCTGTACCCCCCCGAGTTTATCCCTCTTTGTCTGGTATTGCTCAAAAGGCATTGGCTATTTTTTAGAATCCTAGAGCTGAGCTTGCCTTAAAATCTCTAGAGACAGGAGAGGTTTTTCATCTTTCTTTTGGGGACTAAGAAAAAAAGCACTTTGACTCTATCACCAGAGCAAAGAAAAAGGCTCTGCCGACTCTCATTTACATTTGGAAGCTCAGAGTTTTGGCAGAACACCACTCTTGGGAGATTATTAATATTATAAATGTTTTATCTATGTGACTGTCCCTCACTTTATGAGATAGAGGACACCCAAAACTTTTCATATCAACTACCAAGGATGGCAGTCCCCTTATACTGAATTGTGGGGAGAAGGGATTATCTAGGGCATTTCTTGGGCACTTTTCCTTTTCCACGATCTCTCCCTTACTCTGTCCGTACCCCTCAGCTTTGCCCTTCCCCCTTGTCTCTCTCCGCATGGAAAGTCCTCCTGTACCCGGAGGTCCTCAGAAGCCACTCTTCCCACCCCTGGATGACTTCTTTCCTCCCCTTATGGATAAGCAGAAGAGAAGCGATGCAGGAGACAGGCCACCTGAGGAAGGCTGGCTGGGCCCGCAGGCAGGGTGGAATTCAGAGTGGCTATCGTGGTGCAGTTGGTCCTCAGCAGGAGGTCCAGGAATTTGGGACCAACATACCCCAAAGCAGTCAGCCTCTCAGGATTGACTCGTGCTGGCCAAACTCAGTGATGAGCAACCAGAATGCCATTTCCTAAATCATATATCTGCCAAATTTGTTGCATCCAAAATATGTAAAGATCTTTTAAAGCTCAACAGCACTGATTTTTCAACCAGTGTGCCATGACAGGACCTTAGATGTGCCGCAGAAATTTTCAAAGATCATTAATGAAATTATTTTCAAAATAAGTTCAAAGCACAATAAGTATATTGGGGGTTTTTAACCTTTTGGGGGGTTCAACATACATTAAGTGTACTGTGGAAGTTTGACTATAGGCTCAAGTGTGCCGTGGAATAAAAAAGGTTGAAAAACACTGCTCAACAGTAAGAAAACAAGCAGGAACCAGTTTACTAAAGAGGATAGGAGGCTGGCAAATAAGGACATGAAGATGCTTAACATCATCATTTATTAAGGAGATAGAAATAAAATCTACAATGAGATACCATTCACACGTGCTAGAAAGGCACACATACGTACACATGAACAAATACAAAAATCGACCAGTGCTGCTGAGGACGTGGAGTCCCTGGAACACTCACACGTTGCTGGTGGGAATGCAAAGTGGAGCAGTTTGGCAGTTTCTAATAGAGGTAAGCGTGTACTTTCCATGTGACTCAGAAATCTCATTTCTAGGCCAGGTGCAGTGGCTCACACCTGTAATTCCAGCTGAGGTGGGTGGATTGCCTGAGCTCACAGGTTTGAGACCAGCCTGAGCTAGAGCAAGCCTGTCTCTAAAAATAGCCAAGCACTGTGGCAAGCTCCTGTAGTCCCAGCTACTTGGGAGACTGAGGCAAGAGAATCTCTTGAGCTCAAGAGTTTGAGGTTGCTGTGAGCTGTGATGCCACAGCATTCTACCAAGGGAAAAGTGAGACTCTGTCCAGAAAGAAAGAGAGAGAGAAAAGAAAGAAAAGAAAGATGGCTCGGTGCCTGTGGCTCAACGAGCTAAGGTGCCAGCCACATACACCTGAGCTGGCGGGTTCGAATCCAGCCCAGGGCCGCCAAACAACAATGACGGCTGCAACCAAAAGATGGCCAGGCATTGTGGCAGGCACCTGTAGTCCCAGCTACTTGGGATGCAGAGGCAAGAGACTCGCTTGAGCCCAGGAATTGGAGGTTGCTGTGAGCTGTGATGTCATAGCACTCTCTCCAGGGCAATAGCTTGAGGCTCTGTCTCAAAAAAAAAAAAAGGAAAGAAAGAAATCTCATTTCTGGATATTCACCCAAAAGAAATGAAAGTGTTTGCTCACACATATGTGAAAAAACTATATACAAATGTCTAAAAATTGGATGCAGCCCAAATATCCATCAACTGGAGGTAGATACAAATAAAAATTAAACTTTAAAAACCTATGATATAGCCATACAATGCAATATTGCATCTCAGCAATAAAAAGGAATGAAATACCGATACATGAAAACAGCTTGGATACAGTAAGCTTAGTGTAAGAAGGTAGACTAAAAACACAATTGATTGTGGGATTTCATTTAGTTGCCATTTAAGAAAAGAAAAAGTCACAGGAACAGAGAACACAACAGTGGTTGTCAGAGGTCAAAGGACAGAGGGAGAGTTTTGATGAGAAAGTGGAAGCATGAGGGAGTTTTGGGGGATAGAACTTTTCTGTACCTTGATTGTGTTAGTGATTACACAACTCTAAACATTTGTCAAAATATATAGTACTGTACATCAAGAAAACTAAATTGTAATGTAAATTTAAAATAAAAATATAAGGCATGTTTAAAATGACTACTTTCTAGAGAGCTTAACAAAACCAAGCTGGAAATAAAATACTGGACAAAAATAATTTGGTAGACAGGAACAATAATCAGAATCGAAAGTTCTGGTTTTGTCCAAGACAAAGGGAGAGATATTGACTAATTTTAGATTTTTTCAACAAAGATGCTGTTAAAGATTGCAATGTAACTACTAAAAGAACAGCCACAAAATGCCTAACTTCCAAACCAGTAGAAGGCACATAAGAAGGAAGAAAAGAAGTAAATAAAAAGAGTGGGAAAAACAAAACACTGAATAAGATGGGAGAAATACATCCAGAAATACAATAGTGACTACAATACATGTAAACAGATGAAATGCCAGTAAGAAGATTATATATAATTAATATAATATTTTCAAATCTAGCTATATGATACGTACCTGAATAGAATGGCATGGAAACCTTACAAGGTGGAAGAGAAGGCGGAGGAATGAATGGGCAGAAACCTACCTAACCCAACAGGTACAATGAACACCATTTGGGGACTGGCACGCTTACAGCTGTGACTCAAGCACTACAAAAATAATCCCTGTGACTAGAAACATTTGTGCCCCCTTAATATTTTGAAATACAAATAAAAATTAAAAAGAACAGAAAAAGAAAACTTGCAAGGAACAAGTTGAAGAAAAGATTCAAGAAGCAGCTAACCAAAAAATAAAGCTGATAGAGAAATTTGAATATCCAAGACAATGTGTAGCCTTTATTTAATACCTACTGCATGCTGAGGCCTGTGCTAGGCTTGTGGGGGGTGATATGGGAGAAACACAAACATAGTTCCTACCCTAGAGGGCTGTGGTTAAGGGAGTGACCACATAATTCAAAATTATTTAGTCAGGGCATATTTGTTCATTAGCTATGCAAATCCAACAAAAGCTGATATTTCTAAAAAAAAAAAAAAAGGTTAAGGCAGAGAAGCATACTTGGAATTACATTAATAAAACTATTTACTGATAAATATGGTAGTTGGTTTCCAAAGACACCTCCCCCAATGGACCAGGCCTCCCCAGTATCGTGCCTGTGTGTAGCCTCCTCCCACACTGAATCCGGACTGACCCCGTGACTCATTTTAATAAATAGGATATGGCAGAAAAGAAAATATGCTGATCGTGGGTGAGATATTAAGCCTGGACTCTTCTGCTTCTGTGCTTTGGAGAAGAAAGCCACCCTGTGTTAAGGATCGCTGTGCTGCTGTCTAGATTGTAGAGAAGTGACTTGGAGGAGAAAGCCATGAGACTAAGGAGAAGAAAGAAGCCCAGCCATCCCAGCTGAGCCAAACCTTCTAGTTGTCCCAGCCAAGGTGCCAGACTTGGCGATCTAGCCAGTCAACCTCTAGGTGGCTGCAGTTGCAGGTGACATTACCTGCAGCAGCGGTACTGCCTGGCTGAGCCCATTCAGCCTACTGAATCATTCCAGACAATAAAATGGTTATCATTTTAGACCCAAAAATGGAAGGAGCAGTTAGTTATGTCCCTATAGATAACCAAAACAATCACTTTCAACATGTGCTAGACACTATGCTTGCATGGTTTTCATATATGTTATGTACCCCTTTCAAAAACTCAGATGTGTGTAACTAACTTCGATTTTACAAACAAAGAAACTGAGGCTTGGAAAGAATGTCACACAGCTAATAAGCAACAGAAGGAGGGCTCCTTGATCAGCTGGACGTGGTGGCTCATGCTTGTAATCCTAGCACTCTAGGAGGCTGAGGCGGGAGGATCCCTTGAGGTCAGGTGTTTGAAACCAGCCTGAGCAAGAGACCCTACTCTCCATTAAAAATAGAAAAATTAGCCAGCCATCATGGCTTCTGCCTGCAGTGAGGCTGAGGCAGGAAGATTACTTGAGCCCAGGAGTATGAGGTTACGGTGAGCTATGATGTTGCCATTGCACTTCTAGACAGAGTGAGACTCTGTTTCATAAAAAGAAAGAAAGAAAGAAAATGCACACACGAAAAAACCAAGGGCTTCTTGATTAAGGACTCTACACTTCCAACCACTTTGGCACAATTATGTGGCCAAATGGGAGAGTTAAAGGGTGAAAAATACAAGACATTTCAGAGTGAACCACAATGTCTGTGTCCCTCCTACTGTGAGCTCTCTTTAAGCTTTTCCCTCTTGTCTGTCCTCATCCTGTGCTATTGAGGAGGGAAGAGGATTCTGGAAAGATGATCTGATAAGTAAGCAGATGATGCAGTTGGGGATTTTATTATGGTTTTGATCCATTTCATAACAAGCACTAATCATCCTCAGTGTTCAGTTGTCATTTAAGAAAATGTAAATGTTACATCTGCTCGCTGCCTGTCTTTTCTTCCAGACAGAGGAACACATGTTCCTGACAAGGAAGAGTGCCTTGTTGCCCACCCGTAGTCACCACAGGAGAAGCCTGAGCTTTGGGACAGATGGAGACTGGCTGGGTCTTTATGAGCCCTCCTTCCCCTTATATCCCACGTAAGCCCCCAGGACTCTTCCAGGCTCCATCGTGTGTTAGGGACCATCTTAGTCCCCACCTCAGTTTTGCAGATGTGAAAACAAAAGTCCACAGAGGAAGTGTGGCTTTATTAAAAAATACACTGAGAGAGAGTGTCACAATCAGACTAGGACACATCTCCATATTCCTTTTCCAGGGCTCTCTGAACTCTGAGGCCTTTCATATTCTCTTCTACAACTGAAAATGGGCTCCTAGACTTCTGAAGGGGGTGATCTGAGACCCGCAGTCCCTAAGAGTGCTGAGAACAGCTGAGATCTGTTGGGAATAGAACACAGTCTCGAAGCACAACAGTCAGGCGGTCAGCACCATGGACAGCTCATCAGGCTGCCTACTTGGGAGGCAAGCAGGGGGCAGGCTGGCTGTTCAGCAAGGCAAAGAAAGTCAGGGGGAGACAGAAAAAAGTATTAAAAAGACCTTAAAGACCATCTAGTCCAGAATCCTCAGTATGCCTGGGAGGAGCCCCAAGACAAGGGAGAAGTGACTTGTTCAATATCACACAGCAAGTCAGTAGAGAGGCAGAGATAGGGGCCAGGAGCCTATTTTTCTCACATTTTTTCAAAGCCTTCAGATACCTGGTCTCCATGGCCTATTAGTGGCATAGCCACACTTTAAATTAAGGTCTGCAAAACTGAAATTTCCTGCCTTTGTAAATGACAAGGAAAAATCAAAGAAACTGAAAGAGCACCTGGCCCTGATGGAAAGGTCTGTGATTTGGCCTCTAACTGCAAGTCCTTGACTGTCACTTCCTTTTGTTTTTTTTTTTTTTGGAGACAGAACCTCAAGCTGTCACCCTGGATAGAATACTGTGGCATCACAGCTCACAGCAACCTCCAATTCCTGGGTTCAAGCGAGTCTCTTGCCTCCGCCTCCCAAGTAGCTGGGACTACAGGCGCCCGCCACAACGCCCAGCCATTTTTTTTTTTTTTGGTTGCAGCCATCATTGTTGTTGGCGGGCCTGGGCTGGATTCAAACCTACCAGCTCAGGTGTACATGGCTGGCACCTTAGCCCATTGAGCCACAGGTGCCGAGCGACTGTCACTTCCTAATGCCCCGAGGTGATGTGGTCCTTCAGGAACAAGTTAGTTACCATGGCAACCTCATTCGCGGTTCATCTCCATGGCAATTCACTGGAGTTTTTCACCCTCTGGTATATACACATGTGAGTGCTGATATGTATATCCCAGAAAAATAAAATCACATTTTTAGAAGTGGAGTATCTCATTATTCAGGTCTTCAGCCAGGATCATAACAAGGCACATTCTAGAGTGGGCAGGGCCCAGGCATAGTGAAAGGACTCAGAGAAGGTTTGGGGTCTTTCTGCACTAAATTATGTTGGGTGCTGCAGAAGATGTCAACACAGGGAAGACAGTTCTGGTCCTCGAGAGAAGTGTAGTGGCGGAGACAGATAGCAACCATAACACGCTGCAGAGTGAGGCACAAGCCATGAGCCTGGGCAGTGCTGCCTGGTGGTTTGAAGTGTGAGCTCAGAAGCCAGTCTGCCTGGGTTTGGATCTCAGCTCCCCCCTGCACTGGGTATGCAACCTCAGACAAGTCCCTTAACCTTTCTGAGCCTCAGTTTCCTCAAATGTAAAGTAAGAAAGATCCTAGAAGACGCCTTTTAGGAGAGTTAACATGGAGAAAGGCTCAATGAACATTGGCTGTGGTCACCTTGACATATAAAAAGTATATGCAGGGACTATATGAGAAGTGATTATAATTCTATTTCATAGATGAGGTTGCATTCGAGCTTGACCTCAAAGGCTTAGTGGTTCTTAAAGGGCAGAAAAGGGGAAGAGAAGCATTTGGGAGATGCAGAGAAGCCAGAGTGGCAGCTCCACAGCATTTGGCATGCAGGGTGTGGCATGGGGGCTGGATCACATGAGTGTGGAGGGAAACACTGGGAAACGAGCTGGCAGAAAGGTTTAGGACAGCTTCTGGGGAGTCTCGAAGACCAGCTCAAGCCTTGAGCTAGTTCAGTAGACAATAGAGACCAATCATGGACTATTGGGGGGAAGCAATGTGATGCCACCTGTGTTCTGGGCAAATGTCCTTGGTGGCAGTGAAGGAGGGATGATGAAGAGGGAGATTGGGGGCCCAGAGACTATTAGGGAGCTGTAGCACAGCCCAGGCAAAAATATCAAGGGCTTATAACAAGGAAGGTGCCCAGGAGGGGAAAGACACTGTGAAGGTAGAATCTGCCTTGGTGAAGGACTGGGCAGTTAGACGTGGTTTCCTGCCATGTGGCTGGGAAGATGTCAGCAATGAGGCTCTTACAGATCAGGGCTACAGAAAGAGGACCAGCTTGTGGGGGCCTGCTTCAGTTTGGGGCATGTGGCATGGCTCAGAGAAGACCCCTGAGTGTCCCTAGCTGCTGCTCCTTTTCCCCAGCCCTCACACAGCCCCACAGAGCGCTGTGCACCAGGCACCAGGTGCTCAGTGAATACCTCTGAGTAGGAAACCAGAGAAAAGAGGTCATAGAGCTACACCCATCTTCCTCCACTACAGATCCAGCCTCTTCCTCTCCCTCCCCTGGAAAGAAAGGACTATGGGATGATGTATGCCCTACTGTGGGTGCCCCTAAACATCCCCTCCTGTTTCTGAATCATTATGGAAAACATGGCCCCCCACCCTGCCTCCCTCCCCTGCCCCAACTCGGTGAACACGTGACTCATCCCCATACTCGCAGCTTAAAACCCAGCCTGCAGTATCCCGGCTAAGCTTTTCCATCCAAGCCACTCATGTGGACGGGAACCCCAGGATAATGCCCAACAATAGGGGATCAGTTGAATATAGAGTGATATTGACAACAAAGAGAACCACGTGCAATCCTTACCACCTTATCCTTCTATGTGGAAAAACAATATCACAATATATGTTCAAAACAGGACGTATGCTGCATTTGGGGGGGAATCTCAATTTTAACTCCATCAATCCCTAAAAACATGAAAGAATATATGCCACAGGATTAGGAGTGATTCTTTCTAGGTTTTAGAATCATGGCTACTCTTTGCCTATACTTTTATTTCTTTTGTTGCTATAAATGTTAATTACTCATGTAATTATTAATTTTTTTTTTTTGAGGCAGAGTCTCACTTTTGTTGCCCTGGGTAGAGTGCCATGCCATCATAGCTCAAAGCAACCTCTAACTCTTGGGCTCAAAAGATCCTCTTGCCTCAGCCTCCCAAGTAGCTGGGACTACAGGCACCCACCACGTGCCTGGCTATTTTTCGAGACAGTGTCTTGCTCTTGCTCAGGCTGGTCTCAAACTCCTGAGCTCAGGTAATCTACCCTGAGCCTCCCAGAATGCTCACATTACAGGCCTGAGCCACTGTGCCTGGCCAATTACTCATGTAATGACTTTAAAAGGAAAAACATAATAAAGATGAACCCCATGGTTTCTGCAGTCTCTACAGAGTTGTAATTCAAGGACCTGGAATGGCCTGGATCTTCTCCCCGTGCTGGGTTAGGGGCTCTTTGACACAGCATCTCACAGTGACCTGGCCTAACCATATCCTTTGCTGACTTTGAACCTCACACAGACCCTGGCAAAGATGCATGTGTACATTAAAACACTTATTCCCTTGATTCACTGTGTTATGGTTTTATCAAGAGTGTTTCACATACTTTCTTCCTTTTTTTTGAGACAGAGTCTCAAGCTGTTGGCCTGGGTAGAGTGCCGTGCTGTCACAGCTCACAGCAACCTCAAACTCTTGGGCTTAAGCGATTCTCTCACCTCAGCCTCCCAAGTAGTTGGGACTACAGGTGCCCGAGACAATGCCTGGCTATTTTTTTGTTGCAGTTGCCATTGTTGTTTTTTAGCTGGCCTAGGCCAGGTTTGAACCCACCACCCTTGGTGTATGTGGCTGGTGCCCTATCCACTGAGCTACGAGCACCGCCCATCATATACTTTCTCATTTAAACTTTCTAACAGCCCAGAGAGGTTGGGTAGAGTTCTCTGCTTTACAGATCAGGACACTGAGACTTTCATAGGTTAAGTGACTCTATCCGATGGCTAGTAAGAGTGGGAATGAGGACATGAGCCTAGGCCTGCCTGCATCAAAGGCCTGTGTCTTAAGCCCCAGGCTCTGCTCTCTGCTCACACCTGCCCAGGCCTCTATGGGCTCGTCCAGCCTCTGTGGAGTGCACATTCATGTTCTGTGTGCCAAGCCATTCCTGTTGGTTCACCCCTCCCCCCCCCCCCCAGCTGAGTGTGAAGCTTTAAGAAGTGGAGAGACAGCAGGGCCCAGGGCCTGGCTTTGAGGAAGGGCCACCCCTGCAGAGAGGCCTGGAACTGCTAGGGCAGGCAAAAGGTACAGTCCACGAGGGAGGGGAGGGACCACCCAAGGCAGGTAACTGCTTTTTCATCAAAACCTGACCCTTATCACCCTGAAGTTGCGACTTTACCTCTTTATTTTCCTGCAGACACCCAAATCACCTGGATGGCTATGGGTGGCCAGAACCCCAGGGCTGGGACAGGAGGGGAGACCATGCCTGCAGGCTGTGCCCCCTTGCTTTGCTTCTGCCATCTGCTCTTCCTTGGCTCTCTCTTCTCTCACTTTCTCCTTCATTCCATCTTCTCTTTGCTCTCTCTCCATTTTGATTCTTCCCCCCCTTTTCTCCCTCCCCCTTCTCTCTCTTCTTTCTTGCTTTCAGGCCCAGCTATAAGGGGAAGGTGTCTCTGCAAGGAGCCCCAGCTCTTGGCCAAGATGGAAGGAGAACCTAGGACAGAAAAGGATCCCGGCAGGAGGGTGAGGGCTGTGCACAGGGTCTCTGGAGCTCTCGATGAACTGCAGCTTTAGAGAACAAGACAGAGCCCACATTTGTTAGTCTGCTTCCCACAGCCTGTCCCAGCTCAGCAGGGAACAACAGTCTGCGCAGTGTGACCACTGGTGACAGATGTTGGCCTCTGTCCATCTGGCTGAATCACTATCACCATTCAGGTTCCATGTCCTGGGCTTTCTGCCCAGGCATTTCCCTGCAAAACAAGCCCCAGGAGAAACCCAGGTGGACAGCTGTCCTGCAAGGTCCCCCCAAACCCCATACCCTGCAGGCTGGTGTTAGCTACCCGAAAAGAAATAGTTGAGGCCCAGAGGATGGCAGCACTAAATTTCCCATGTGGATAATTCTTCCCTCAGTCATGTTTTTAGCATCTTGAGGGCAGAGACTGAGTTGCCTTTATCTTAACAACCTCCTTAGCACCCAGGAGAGTCATGTAGGACACGCCTAATAAATATTGGCACCGGGTGGTGCCTTAGTAAGACTGGGTTTGCATGTCACCACTGCCACCCATAAGCGGAGTATATGACCTTGAGTCCATTACCTAACCACACAACCCAAAGACGATCTTATGAGAGCTGGCTTGCCAACTCTGTTTTTCATTGTTGAAAATTGCTGAAATCTAATGTTCCCCGTGGATTCAACTCTCCCTATCCACAGACTGGAGTGCACCTGTCACAGAATCTCCAGTGTAGGTAATAAAGCATCTATCACAAGGGAAAGCAGATGCCGCTCAGGACACTGTCCCCAGCTGATGGACACCTGCCTTCCCCTCCACCCCCGCCCCACTGTGCTGCAGTTGGGTGTTCTGACACCACACATGCCTGGTGTGATCTTAAAACAAGAGAGGATCATGAGTTGCACTCAAGGGATGCTGCTCAGAAATCCCACCAAAGTCCTTTGTATGAAATGTTTGGGTGTGTGCATGTGTGCATGTATACTTTCCCCCCAAATTGGAACCCTGGATGTGGACCATTTTTTGTCTGTACCCACCACTTTTCACGCTTCATTCTTTCCCTCTGATACCACCGCTCATGCTTATGCTAATGCTCGAGGCTGCTGTTAGTCCGCTGATAAGTTGGGGTCTGGGGAGAGCGACTCCCAGCAGCCACAGCCCTGCACCCCTCTGTGTGTGCTCGGCTTAGACAAGCACGTGGAAAATATCTACGTGAATATAGTGATGTCTCTCTCCTCAGGGGAATCTTGCTAGTGAGGGCACATCTGACCCCAGAAATACCATCCCTGATTCAGCATAGAATGTGGGGATTTGACCTAGACCCCGAGACACACAGATCTGGGTACCCCAACCCCTGGGCCAATGGCCATCGGGAGCAAAGTGTGGGAGTTCTGGGGCTTCAGGCCAGGGCTGGACTCCAGCCATCCCCTCACTACCCTGGAACCCTGCACAGTGCCAAACCCACAGGGGATTTGCTGTAGATACTAGTGGAGAGAGTGAGCTTGGACAAGTCCAGTCCACTGAACCTTAGTTTTCTCCCCTTAAAACAGGAACTGGGAGAACATCTGCTTCTCTTGCTCACCAAGGTGTTGTTAGGAGCAAAGAAGATCGAGCAGAATGAAGACCGCAGCCACACAGGTGGGGCTTGAATCCTGGCTCTGGCCCTTCCTCCCTGCATCACCACGGGCAACCTCTGAGCCTCAGTATCCTCATCTGTAAAATGGGAGTAGTAATGAACCCTTCATGAGGGTGGGAACTCACTCCTTGGCACATTAGGCACCTGATACTGTTTTTATCATGCTCAAGAAAGGGCTCTGAAAACTGCAAATGCTTTGCAAATGTGAATTACTATTTTTTGTCCAGGGATCTCATACCAGAAAACCAATTATATTTTACAGGGAAAGAGTTCATACTATAAACAAAACTAACAATAAGCATAATTGTCTCCATTGATTAAATGCCAGGCACTGTGCCCGCTGTTCTACACCCGTGATGTCATGGGAGCTCTGAGTCCTATTGCCTCCATTTTGTAAATGAGGAAACTGAGGCTTAGAGAGGTTGAGCTACTTCCCCAATGTCACAGAGCTAGAAGAAGGGCCGTCAAGGTTTCTAAGACCAGGGTCCCAAGCCATCCCTCTTGTGAACCCAAGGCCCTCTGGGACTTGGCCCATGTGTGCATCCTGCGAAGAGCTCTCAACAACCAGGGGTTGCGGTGGGGTGGGCTTTGGGGTGGTCACTTCTTCATGCTCCACCCTGGAGACTCAGGATTCTGATCAGCCTGGCCCTTCCCTGGAGCAGTGCTCCTCATTTGCTCACATCTTACGTAACTCAGCATTTTCCTGCTCACGTCCCATCCCGAGGTTTATATAAGGCAACTCAGTAAACACCCTGCAGGCTTCCAGGGCTCCGGGAGAACTAAGATGGGCTACAGATGTGGTCTTTCTCCTTCACCCCTTCCCAGAGCCCCACTCCAGCTGGCTGTTTTCCTCCTTGAGGCCTGCGCTGCCTTTGCGTGAGCCTGCATGCCCACGTGCCTGTGTGCAGACTTGTACCCCGTGGCGCCGGGGGCCCAAACTCACATGCGAGTACACAGAAATGTCTTCACTGTGTTTTTTTAATAGTGAGAAAATCATGCAAAGCTTCCCCACAAAGCCTTTCCTTTTTTAGCAAATTCAGAAAATTTAACTCTTGCATTACTCTCCTCTCACCCCGGTAACATTTCACAGCAGATCCATTTTATTGAAAGTTCTCATTGTGTTCACTCTACCTTGACCAGGCAGAAAAGTGTCAACGCCTGTGCTCCCCCGGAAGCCCGTGTCCAGTTGTTTGGAGTTTTGCTGTGTGAGTGGTGTTCTCCAGGACACTGGAGCAGCTGGGCTGCAGTAGTAGACTGCAGTAGTAGTGCAGACACCTGCACTACCTATGTACATGGGCCAGACATCCCGGCGCCTGAAGCATTGAAGGCTGCTCTTCCCACATCAGGCTGAGCTCCCTGCAAGTTACAGCGGACCATCAATAGAACACTCTCTGCTTTGGGGGGTTTGCCCTACAGACACCTGGCCTCTAACCTTACTGGCCTGTCCTGCGCAATGGAATAAATCCTTCCAGGTCTGAGACTGGGGCAGTGAGATGGGGAGGGAGGAGATGCTTTCGAGATAGGTTCCCTGCCAACCCCATCCCTAAAGGAACTAGTGTCAAAGACAGGTGGTGGCACTTCTGTTCCCCAAGCCAGTTAAGGATTCAGCCATCTTCTTCATTCTCCCTCGATTCCACTCCAGGAAGAGAAACCCAGTAGCGCACGTCCCCAAAGTCTTCCAAGGACCAGGGTGCCTGAGGGGCCTGGGCACGAGGGCTAAGGGGTGTAGGCAGAGGCCACAAAGCCCAGGCTGGGTCCAGGCTCTGGAAGAGCCACCCCTCCCCTTTGGCTGGTGAGTGCCAAGGTTCTCCCTGCCTCAAGCTAAGAGAAGTTAGCACCTACTGGAAGTGACTGGTGTCGGGGCAGATGGGAACATCTGGTATGGGAAGTTCCAAGACCCCCAAAACACTTGCATTGGGAGGTCATTTTCACCCTGGGCCCTCCTCACCACAAAGAGCCGCCCCCTCTCCCAGAAGCAATAATGGAATTTCTTCCCCTACTCACCTACTCTAAGGGTGGTCCCCTACAAACCCTTAGGTGGGGCTTTTGGCTTTATAATATTTTTAACTGGATCTAGCTTTTCCCCCTGTGCTGAACTGAATTTTCCTTGTTCACTATCTTGATCTAATTTTACTGTTTTCTTTCTTTTGGACTCAACTCCCTGATTTTATTTTATCTCACAGAAGATTCAAATTTCCATTGGTTTAATTAATCTCACCAGCTGGATGCCCCACAGGACCTGCCTCCTCTGTGGGCGTGGAAAACAGTTTCTGTTCCATCTCTGCACTCCCGCCCAGTGTGGAGCGCGGAACTGCTTCCTAGCCTGGTGTCCCTACAGGGGGCTAAATTCTTCCCAGAGGGCTCAAAGTGCCCGCCACTAGGTACACGCCACTCCTCCCTCCGCCCCGCCAACATACGCCCTAACTCATGCGCGCGCGCGCGCGCACACACACACACACACACACAGGCATATGCACGCGCGGGCGGGTGGGAAGTTGAAACCCGAAGCTCTCCGACTGCAGTTTTATTACAAGATGTCTTTCCAATTGCAAAATCAGGCCAAACAAGCGACTGAGTGACTCGGATTCTCCACATCTTCAACCATGCTCCCCCTACCCTGCTTGGAACCCGCCCCTACACTACACCTATCAACAGACACACAAAACTCCCACGCTAGCGACCTGGGCCCCAAATTGCACCCCATACCCACTCCAAATGCCCCGAACTTTTAAAAAAATATATAAAACTGGTAAGAACCCTCATCCCCCGACCTCCCACCCTCCAACGCTTTAGCGCACAGAGGACCGAGCCGGCATGGAAGTCCCTTCCCGCGCCGTAGCCGCGAGTCCCGCTGTGTCCCCAAGCCCAGACGCCTCAAGGCACATCGTTGCCCCTTGAGCTACCTGCCTGGAGGTGGCGGCAGAGCCCAGAGAGGGGGACAAGAGTCCTAGTCTCCCTCGTCCTTCTTGCAGCGGCGCTGGCGCGGAGGAGCCAGGGTGGCGTTCAGTAGAGCCCCAGGATGGCGGCGCCCACATCCTTGGAGGGCCGGCGCTCCTCCACCAGAAAGTTGATCATGCTCTCCGACTTGATGAGGAGGTTACAGCCCAGGAAGAAAACGCCGAAGACCACGGTGAGCGACAGCACGCAGAGCACTGCGATCTGCGCCACGCGCGACACCCACAGGCTGCGCTCGTCGGGTGCCAGCCCCGCGGGGACACCGTCGCTGGCAGCCAACGGTGCGCCCCCGGGGCAGCAGCCCAGCCACGTGCCCAGCCCTTGGCTGCGGTTACCCAAGACGTCCCCGGAGCTGGCGCCCACGCCGCCCACCTCCCCCAAGCCGCTGTGGTTCAGGAAGGTCACGTTCATCGCCGGGCGGCGCCTGGGGTCTCGGCGCGCAGTCCGCGGCGCTCTGGCAGCTCGCTGTCGTCCGCGCTCTCCGGAACGCTCCGGGCAGTCCGAGGGACTCGTGCGCCGGAAGGGGAGGAAGGCGGGAGGCTGTCTGGGCTTCCGCACACTCTCGGGCCACCTATCCTGGGCACCCGGCAAGAAGAGGAGGTACAGACTAGCAACAGGCAGCGCGGGAGCTGGAGCAGACAGAGCGCGCGTCGCGGTTGCCTTTCCTCGCCCGCCCGGCCGCCCCTCCCCTAGCAACCGCCCAGCCCCGCCCCACCGGCCCCCGCAGGGCCTCCGTGGGTGAGAATCCTGCAGGGAGCTCAGAGTACTGGGAGTCCCAGAGCCGGAAGGGGTCTGGAGACCCGGGCGAACCCCTGCCCTTTGGCCGGCGAAGCTCGACCCCCTCCGGCGTCCGTTATCTGTTCCGGGCTAGAAAATCTCCCCAACGTGCTCACTCCAGGATTTGGTGCTCTTAGCAGTCCGGTTCTAACAAAATTCTGCAGTGAATCTCTTCTCCGCTCTGTATTTAAGACCTCACAAACGTTCCTAGACTTCTGAGGGGGTGCCCGCTCCTCTGGACGGTGGCCCTGGGTCACCCAGGCGGTCCTGCCTCCCGGCTTTTCCTTGGCTAGAGATTGTGGCGATCAGGAGTGCTCTCTGACAGCTCCCCTACATCCCACTCCTAACCTGGTCCTATGTTATTTTTTAAATTAAAAAATACTATGTTTTTTTTCCTTTTTACAAAAAGTCTACAACTAAACCACAATAGTCATTGTAGACTAGTTAGAAAATATGGATTAGCAAAGTGGAAAAAATCTACAGCCTCATAATCCTACCACCCAGAGTGTGGATATCATCCCCTTGGTGCAAACTCCTCCAGGCCTCTTTCTATTTGTGCGTCTCTCTATATGCTTGTTAGAAATGAGGACGCCCTGCCCATGCGGACTGCTTTGTGTACAAGCCGCTGTGTAACCGTCTGTCATTTAACAGTTTATTTTTCCCAGTGACAGTCATCTACAAGTATGGTTCTGAATTTTCTGGAAGGTTCGTTTAGACCCAGAATCCTGAGCCTCACTCAGAGTTTCTAAAACTGGGGGCGGGGCCCTAGAATGTGCCTTTCTAACAGTTCCCAGGTGATCTCAAACTACTAATCTGTATCTTTTTTTTTTTTTTTTTTTGAGCCAGAGCCTCAAGCTGTCACCCTGGATAGAGTACTGTGGCATCACAGCTCACAGCATCCTTCAATTCCTGGGCTCAATCGAGTCTCCTGCCTCCGCCTCTCAAGTAGTTGGGACTACAGGCGCCCGCCACAACGCCCGGCCATATTGTGGTTGCAGCCATCATTGTTGTTTAGCGGGCCCTGGGGCTGGATTCGAACCCGCCAGCTCAGGTGTACGTGGCTGGCGCCTTAGCCCGTTGAGCCACAGGCACCGAGCCTAATCTGTATCATTTTTTAATCATGGTTTCTGTTTTTGGATATGTGAATCGTCCTTTTTTTTTTATCATCAGAATAATGTTATCATAAAGTGACATGTAAATGAAGTCTTTGTGCAGAAACTGTGATTTAAAAAAAAAATTCGATTGTATTTTGAAAAATGGACCTGCAGAATCACAAAGTACATCCTTGTAACTCACCTTCCAGAAATGCACCAGTTTACACCAGTTTACCAGTACCTAGTATCTGTGGGAAGGAGAATGTCACCTTTATTCTAGTTATTGTCATTATTTCAAAAATCTTTGGGTCGATGGGTCGGTTACGGTTTCTCACCCCTGTGTTAATTTTTATTCTTTGATTATTGTGGGAAAGCGAGGAAAGCACTTAGTCTCCGCTTCCAGGCAAAAAGTGATGTTGGCTAGAGACTAGAATTCCTCCAGAAAAGGGAGATGGAGAGGCCTGGAAATTTGACACGAGGAGATTCAGGATGCCCCGCCCACATGGCAGAGCCCCTGCCCCCTGCTGGGATTTGACAGTGTCTCCCGAAGTTCATGTGTTGATAACTTGATCCCCAATGTGGTGGGGTTGGGCAGTGGGGGGACCTAATGGGAGGTGTTTGGGGAGGGGGTGCTGCCTTGTGAGTGGATTAACCCCATTGTCCCGGGAGTGGGTTCCTCTCTCTTCTCCCTCTCGGCTTTCTGCCGTGTGATGCTTCCGCCATTATCACTACACAGAAAGAAGGTCCTCACCAGATGGCGGCTGTTGATCTTGGACTTCTCAGTCCCCAGGACTGTGAAAAATAAATTTCTAATATTTATAAATTGCCCGCTTTCATGTATTCTGTTATAGAGGCAGAAAACACTAAGACTCTCCCCCCAACACACACACATATATTCAATCATTCTCCTTTTAAAGATGAAGAAATACACAGATTCACGCACACGCCCAGATTGGGAAATGACCTGGGTCATTTTCTCAGCCCTGGCAAAGCTGGCCTGGCACAAGGGCACTCACAGTTTTCTGGGCAGGAGTCCCCCCGCCCTGACCACCCAGGAGATAGCAGGTAGCTGGTCTGAACATTTTCTCTTCTGCTTTGGGTCAGTGGGATTTCTTCAGAGAAAAGCTCAGGTATGTTCTTTGCCCATCCTTCTCCTGAAACCAATCCCGGACCTTTGATGAACCCTGGACTTGACTCCATTCAGCTGAAGTCAGGCTGCCTGCTGCAAAGAGAAGGGTGGGGGGAGTAAGAGAGCAGTGCGGGGGCCTGTCCCCTCCAGCGAGCTCTGTGGAGGGGATGCGATGCTGGTGCCACCTCTGATATGTTCTGTGCGTTGAATATGTTACTTCACTGATTCTCTCACTGGCCCTTGTTTCAGCTGGAGTGTCCCTTGATGCGAGGAAACAGAGGCTCACAGTGTTTAATTGACTTACTCAAAGCCAGAATTTAAGCCCAGATGTGTCCTGTTCCATTACCACACCCTACATTATTCCTGTCCCCTTCCCTTCCGTCATCTCTGAGCTGGCTTCTCTGATACCAGGGGCTGCAGACAGGAGGAGGGCAGAGAAGATGATGTTGCCTTTGACCTGGGAGCAGGAAGAGAAAGAGAGAGAGAGAGAGAACTTGGGCTTTTGGAAATAAAGACCACCCAGATGAGAGGAGTGAAGGCATTTATTCAGAGCTTGCACTGTCACTTGAAGTTCACAGAGACTCAAAGAGGAGAGAGTTTATAGTGGAAAGCAGGGGAAGGTTCCAAGTGTGCCCTGATTGGATACTGGAGGCTTACTAAAAAGGGGTGACACTGGGCCTGGGGACACTGTAAGTGGGCTTACTAAAAAAAGGGGCAACCCATGCGATTGGTGAGGGGAGGATATTTGGCTTTCTCTAGTTTGTCAACACTGGCATGAGGACAAAATTAGGGAAGCTGTCAGTTATGATCAAGTCCTGGCCATTTGGGGCTGATTGCCATAGGGGCTGTTGTTGGGCTTCCTGAGCGGCTGCTGCTGAGGGTTCTGTTGTGATATATGTCCTGGCCATTGTCCATTTGCATATTCAGTCTGTCACACTCCTGCAGGTGGATCCGGCTTGAAGTGCCTCAGCCCTTTCTGGAGTCTCTGATCCCAGCAAGTTTGGTTACAGTCTGATGTGTGCTAACTCTTCATTCTTACAATAATGCTGAGAGGTAAGTCAGTAGTTCCTTATTGCTGTGTCACATATACTCTGATATGGAAAGGACATTTATTATCCCACCGTCTCTGGGGGCCAAGAATCCAGAAGCAGCTGGTTGAGTGGCTGTGGCTCAGGGGTTCTCATGAGGGTGCCATCAAGGTGTCAGCCAGGGCTACAGCCATCCGTAAGACCTGACCAGGGAGCCAGGACAGGCTTCTAAGGGAACTAACTCTCTCCCTGGGTTGTTGACAGGTGGCTTCAGTTCCTTAATTGGCTGTTGGTGGGAGAAACTTGGCCTTCCCTTGGACTTCTCCATGGGGCCACTTGAGTGTCTTCATGATGTAGCAACTGGCATGCCTCAGAACCATTGTGGAAGAATGTGCCAGAAGGTGAGCAACTGCTAGAAGGTAGGACAACAGAAGAATGAAGTTGCAGAATGAAACATGTTAGCTATCATTGCTATTAATCTTCACAGAAAGTCTTGTAGAAAGAAATCATTAGCCCATTTGACAGATGAGAAAATAGAGGCTCAGAAAGGAGACAAATCTTGCCCCAGGTCACAGAGCTGGTGACTAGCACAGGCAGGATTTAAATTCCTAGCTATGTTATTACAGAGCTCAAACACTCAACACTGTGGATGTGGACTTGGGTGGGGGTACTGTTTTGTTAGGGAAAGACCCTGCAGCCTCCAGAGCTTGGGAGAGGCCTCCTAGACCCCCAAGGAGGAGTTTTCCCCTTCCACCTCCCAGCCTCCAGATCCAGGGAAGCCAGTGCCTCTGGGCCCAGCTGCCACCCACACGGGACTATTTTTACCCTACACCTCAGGGACAAGTCTGCATCTCCTGGCTCTGGAAGGGCCATCTGGGCAGTCTGGCTGCCCCAGGAAGAGCCACCACCCGGAGGCTTTTTGTGCTGCTGTCCCTGCAACTGTTTCCAGATGAACCTTTGGCTCTCTGGTGTGCCCTGGCCATCCAGAGTCAGTAAGAAGTCCCCCTGTGCCATATCCTGAGGCTAATAAACCTCAATTAGGGCCACTGGCTAGATAGACCTGTCAGAACAAAGATGCCTAAATGTGGAGACATTTTAAATTACATTTTAAACAAGGTTAATAAAGTGTTCTTTGCATGAGTCATTTTAATGAAGAGATACGAATGATTTTATTTGCATGTTCGACTGTAACCACCCTGCTCAGAAAAACATAGTTGTGTGATAGTTGTTCTTCAGGGAGGCCCAAGAGTTCTTGAACATCATTTATTTTTTGAAGTGGTTTCAAACAACCCTCCTGGGACCCTGTTTACACTATTCATTTGCTTGGCAAACTCTTCCTGGAACGGTCAAAGGTTGCCTTCTGCCCATTTGCCCAATTCCAGTCCAAATGATCTCACATATCACATGGATGGTGAGGAAGTTAATGACATCTTAGTGCATCTGGTACAGAGTTAAAGTAAACACGATTGCCCCGTTCAGCTGTCACTCCCTAAAGAGAGTTGGGATTGGCTCCTGCTCGGTTTGCCCCCAGAGAGAGGGTAGAAGACAGAGGGAGGCCCCCAGACAGTTCAACCCAAGGTGGCTTTAGGAAGTGTGTGTGTGTGTGTGCATGGGGGGGTGTCTCATGTAGCAGAAAGGGGACAGTGCCTGTGTAGACTACAGGACAATGCCTGTGTAGACTACACGGTGGAGCCGAGGCACAGGGATCTCAGCTATTGTGGAATTTCACACCTCAAGAGAATATCAGGATTTCAGGATCAGCATCTATTTCTGCCTCTGCCCCTAATTGGCTGTCCAACTTTGGACAAGTCAACTGTCCTCTTTGGGCTCTGATTGACATATCCATTAACCAAGGGAGGTTGATTAGAAAATCTTCAATACAACATTATTTATAAAAACAGGAAGCTGGCCATATGGGCCGTCCTCTGCCTTTCTCTGCTCTCTGCTTCCTGCCTGGGGCCCAAGGACTGGGCCTGATCTGCCCCTAAAAATGCCACCTGGGTCTCTGCGTGCTCATCTTTAAATGAAGAGGGTGGTCAGTACCTGCGTTCCCCAGTGTCTGTGCTCTCTGGATCAGTAATTTTGTGAAGTCTGTGAAAGAAGAGACACTGACCTAAACAGGTTGCTTTGCTGCAGGACTTCTCAGGACCTTTAACATGTGGGTGTACATTGTGAAGTTCCCAGGTTGGAGTGGGGAGTGCAGGATGCAGCATCTGACAGCTGGAAACGGTTTGGCTAACACCAATTAATATTTAGAAAAATTGAGATGAAATTCACATAACATGCAATTAACCATTCGAAAGTAGTTAATTTATTGGCAATGAGTCCATTCACAATGTGGTACAACCCCCACTTCTGCCTAGAACGTTGTATCACTCCAAAACAAAACCTCATATCTATTAAGCAGTTGCTCCCCATTCATCTCTCTCCCCAGCTCCTGGCAACCACCTTGTGCCCCCCTGTGCCACTCAGCACAGTTTGGGAAATGCTCTGTAGCCTCCCTACGCTGAGGCTTCCTTCCCTGCAGAATGAGGGTGGTGATGGCACCTGCCTGGGAGATTTGTTGGGAGGTTAAATGAGGTAATGCCTGGAAACGGGCCTGGCGCAGTGCCTGGCTCAGAGTAAGTGCTCAATAAATGCTAGTAGCTATTATTTATAATAAGGTCCTTCCTTTCCAGCTCTGACATTCTGTGCTTCCAACTGCAGCATGTAATTAAACTCTAAAGCATCTGGCTTCCCGAGTAGAAAGAAGGAGCCTGGAGGAAGGAAAAGGGAAGAGAAAGATCCTTCTGTGTTGCCCATTTGTGCACCAGCCTCACTGCCAGCCATCACAACAGGAGAACGTAGCAAGATGCCAACTCCTAATGAAAGGGCTCGGGTGAGTTGGTGGTTCCCTGTTTAGCTCAGACACCGTGGGGAACATTTGAGACTACTGAGAAGGAGATGTAACCTAACTGCGTTCCACATGGGTCAGCTTCCCTTTCCCACTGTCCTGGACACAGTGATCCTGGTTACCCTCGAGCATCTGTGATGTGCTGGGGGAGCAGTGACAGGGAGAGCTGAGTTGGAAAAGGTAAATAGGGCAGGTCAGCCAGAAGGTAGGAAGAGCGGCCCCACAGAGGAACAGCATTTGCAATGGCGTAGAGGCCAGAAGAGCTGATGACAGTATTTGCAGGGAACCAGGCGTGGGAAGGTCGTGGGAGCAGGGTCAGAAGAGAAGCCTGAAGAGGTGAGTGGGCACCAGGACACTCAGGACTTTGTCCAAGTCAAAAGGAAGCACACGGTCAGTCTGGCATTTACAGTTCCCAAGATAAAAAAGAAAACGATACTTTTTTCAAATTTTTCCTTTTATTATTCTGGAAATATCCAGAATAGGTAAATCCATGGAGACTGAACACAGACTGGTGGTCGCCAGGGGCTGGGGAGAGAGATGAATAGGGAGCAACTGCTTAATAGATACGAGGTTTCATTTTACAGTGATAGAACATTCCGGAACTAGGCAGAAGCGGGGGTTGTACCACAATGTGAATGGACTCGTTGCCAATAAATTAACCACTTTCGAATGGTTAATTTCATGTTATGTGAATTTCATCTCAATTTTTCACAAGATAATGATGAAGGGGAACTAAGGCAAGAAAAGAGGAGATGGGAAGGGGCTGGAGCTTCCAGAGCCCACGGGCCTGAGGGAGGTGCCTGGGTTTGTGGCTTCCACTGAGAGTGGACAAAGGAGAGGAAAGGTCAGGTGAGGGTGGGACTGAGAGGCTCAGGGTTGAGCATGACAGGTCTGCAGGAGGGAAAAAATATTCAGTGGCACAGAAAAGGGGTCCCTATATATTATTAAGTGAAGAGAATGCAGATTATCTACAAATGTGTTATTGGTGCGTGTGTGTGAGTGTAGAAATTTACCAAAGAGGAGTCACATCATACACAGTGGTAGGCTCAGATGGTGAAACATTGACAGCGGTCATCTCTGGGGGATGGGGCTATAGGGATTTTGATTTTTTTCTTTTTGCTTATCTGTATTTTCTAGATGTTCTACGATTAACATTCTATCTTGCACTAAGTACAAGAAAGGTGAAAGTACTCGAAAGCTTAAAAAGCTAAATGTTTTTCACTTGGGGGAAAAATCAGAGATGAATATCTCATCAAACAAGTTGTCCCAGGTCATCAGTGTACACAGCACGCCCGGAGTTGTGCAAAACACTGTAACCTCTAAGCCTCAGGCTCCTCAACGGTTAAAAGGGATTAGTTTGCCCCACAGGGCTCAAGGCATGAATGTCTGTGCAGTGTCTCACACATAGTAGGTGCTCAACAAAGGTTGCTTCCTTCTTTATAAGCAGCTCTCAGAGCCAGAGCTTGCAGCCAGTCAGCCTCTTGCTGGTGTTGCTGAAGGAGGATTTGGCTTTGCCCAAGCTGGGTTTGCCCCAGTTCATCCACGGACACTGGTCCCTGGGGCTATCCCCCTTGGCTTGAAATCTCTGCTGTCTCTGGAATTTTCCCAGCCTCTCTAGAAATACCCTGGCTTCTCATGGAGGCAACTGTTGACCCTTTCATCAAGACCTCCATCCTGAATCCTTTATCCCCAGATTGGGTCCCATCTGCTCACTTTTAATAAGAAAGACAATAGTGGCTTGGCGCCTGTAGCTCAGTGGCTACACTGGGGCTGACCAGTTCAAACTAGGCCCAGGCCTGCTAAACAACAATGACAACTGCAACAAAAAAATAGCCGGCATTGTGATGGGTGCCTGTAGTCCCAGCTACTTGGGAGGATGAGGCAAGAGAATCGCTTAAGCCCAAGAGTTTGAGGTTGCTATCAGCTGTGACCCCATGGCACTCTACCAAGAGCGACATAGTGAGAGTCTATCTCAAAAAAAAAAAAAAGAAAGAAAGAAACACAATAGTAGCTGCCATATGTCAAGAGGCCCTATGTGTGTCTGGGCTTGCAGCCTCTATCAATCAGCCTCAACATTGCAGGCACATAATAGTGTCCCATTTCACAGGCCAGGCTTGCAGAGGTGAAGGAACTCCTTCAAGGCCCCTCGGCTGGTATGTCACAAGCAGCTCAACTCAACTGGACTCCTGAGCAGGTGACCAGGATGCTGTGGCAGGCACCACACCACCTTCTTAGCCATCTCTGTTCCCTCTTCTGCTTCAAAAGGCTGACACTCCCCAGTAGATTCTAATATGCAGCCAAGTTTGGGAACCACTATTACAAAATTAGTGATTCTCAACAGCGACTATACCTTGGAATCACCTGAAAAAGTTTTTTAAATGCGGGTCGGGTGTGGGGGCTGAGGAATAGGGAGGGTGGGAAGAGGGATAGGGGGTGGTAAACAGAAAGAGGGTGGGGGGAGCTTCTGGGGTTCAGGTAATGTTCTAATTTTTGATCTGGCTGTGTTCATTTTTTGTTAAAAATCATTGAGCTGCACATTTATGACTTATGTACTTTTCTACATGCATGTTATTCTACAGTAAAAAATTTTTATTTATTTTATTATCTTATTATTATATAATATAATATATTTTATTATTATTATTATTGTCACCCTTGGTAGAATGCCATAGTGTCACAGCTCACAGCAACCTCAAACTCTTAGGCTCAAGCAATTCTCTTGCCTCAGCCTCCCAAGTAGCTGGGATTACAGGTGCCTGCCACAACACTCAGCTATTTTGTTGTTGTTGTTGTAGTTGTCATTGTTGTTTAGCAGGCCCAGGCCTGGTTCCAACCCGCCAGCCTTGGTGTATGTGGCCAGTCCCATAACCGCTGAGTTATGTGTGCTGAGCCAAAAAAAAAAAAAAAATTTTTTTTGAGACAGAGTCTCACTCTGTCACCCTGGGTAGTATGCTGTGGTATCATCATAGCTCACAGCAGCCTCAAACTCTTGGACTTAAGCCATCCTCTTGCCTCAGCCTCAGCTTCCTGAGTAGCTGGGACTATAGGCACCTGCCACAAGACCAGGCTAGTTTTTCTATTTTTAGTAGAGATGGGATCTTGCTCTTGCTCAGGCTGGTCTAGAAGTTTTGAGCTCAGGGCATCCACATGCCTTGGCCTCCCAGAGTGCTAGGATTACAGATGTGAGCCCCCATGCTCAGCCTACAGTAAAAAAAAAAAAATTCTTAACGACTTTTTCTGGCCAGGCGCAGTGGCTCATGCCTATAATCCTAGCACTCTGGGAGACTGAGGCGGGTGGGTAGCTTGAGCTCATGAGTTCAAGACCAGCCTGAGCAAAAGACCCCCATCTTTACTAAAAATAGAAAAACAGGTAGGAAGATGGCCTGAGCCCAAGAGTTGGAGCGTGCTATGAACTATAATGCCATGACACTCTACCCAGGGGGACAGCTTGAGACTCTGTCTCAAAAAAATTTTTTTTCTCAAACCAAAGAAAAAAAGGCAGGAATCATTAGCCACTTCACAGCCTCCCTGGAAAAGGTGGTCTGCAGCCCCGATGCATCATCTCAAGGATGCTTTTCACAGCATCCAGCAGGGGTGGACGTCTGAATCTGTGTCTGTCCTTGACCATGAGCAAACTAACCCGCTTTCTCATTGCTGACTCTTCTTGGGCTTAGTTAGAGAGTGCCCACTGTTCAGCAGTGGCAGGTTCTCCTGCTGGCTTGGCCCCGTGGCTGGGCTCTGCAGCTGCTGCCTCCTCACTGCGGGAGTCATTTGACCCCACACCCCAGCCAGGAGCATGGGCAGCAGGGGTGTAAGCAACCACCACTTAGCACCTCGGCTCTGCCTTGTATCATAATTGGAGTTGCTGGGGGTTATGTCCTCTGCTTCTTCAGTCATAGACTCTGATTTTTAGCCAGGCCCATGGATATAGGAAATAGAGACTGTATTTCTCATCCTCCCTTACAGCTATTCTTTGCAGCTAGCTGTGGTATGTGGCTCAATTCTAGCCAATAGCACATTTTGGGAATTACCCTGGAAAAAGGAGAGCACTCTCTTGCCCTGGTTTCCCCTACTGCTCCCTGCTTCATGGAATACAGCAGGCAAAGGCTGACTCCAGCAGGCTCATTGCACCACAAGGGGGAAGTTGTATTTGAGGACAGCAGATCAAGACAGGGGAGCCCAGGTCCTTTCTCTGTCGTGGTCTTTGCACCACAGAGCACCCTGCTGGCTCTGGACTGATTCCCTCAGGACATCCTAAACACGAGAGAAAGGAGCTTCTAACCGGCTTCAATCAATGATATTCAGGGTCTGCCATGCTTCTTAATGGAATACCAACTCAATCCTACCTGACACAGGCAGCTTCTGACTTCAGCCTTGGGCCTGAGTTCCTGCCTCGATCATTTGCTCAGTGTGTGGATGAGTGGGTAGGCTTCCTCCATCCTGCCTCTGGAGTTCTGCCCTCCCAATGGTTCAGTGGCTGGACCCTGCCACCTGCTGGTCCTCCTCTCCCCCATACTAACTGGGCTAAACTCCTGGGCCTGCCTCCCACCAGGGGCAGGGGCAGGTCCCACTCCAGTTGCCTCCCTGAGGAGCCCTGCTACCAAGTTCCTCTCTCCCTTCCCACTGCCTACAGCAGCTCCCAGAGAGAGGCCAGAGAGGAACAATGGCACCTCTCATCAATCATCTGTTATCAGCACTGGAAACATCATAGGAAATGAGACCAGGCTCAATGGCCAGCCTGGGGCCTTGAGGTCAGGGATATAAGACCCAGCTGGCAGACACTAGAAGTGCTCACAATGAACTTTCAGGAATTTGCTTTAAGGATATGCCCATGTACTACAAAAAACTCTATTCCCAGAAATATGAAAATGTAGAGGAGATGGACCAATATCTGGAAGCATAATACCTTCCAAAACTTAGCCAGAAAGATTTAGAAATCGTGAATAGACCAATATCAAGTACTGAAATAGCATCAATTATACAAAATATCCCAAAAAAGAAAAGCCCTGGACCAGATGGTTTCACACTAGAATTCTATCAAATATTCAAAGAGCAACTATTGCTATAATGCATAAACTTTTCCAAAATATAGAGAAAGAAGGAATCCTCCCCAACACATTCTATGAAGCAAATATCACCCAGATCCCAAAACCAGTAAAGGACCAAACAAAAAAAGAAAACTATAGACCAATATAATTAATGAATATTGATGCAAAAATATTCAACAAGATATTAGCAAAAAGAATTCAGCAACACATTAAAAAGGTTAAAAAAAACCCACCATGACCAAGTGGGTTTTATCCCAGAGACACAAGATTGGTTCAACATATGCAAATCTATAAATATAATGCATTACATAAATAGAATCAAAAACAAAGACCATATGATTCTTTCAATTGATGCAGGAAAGGCTTTTAACAATATCCAGCAGCCTTTCATGATAAAAAATACTCAAGAAAATAGGCTTAGAAGGAACATTCCATAAGCTGATAGAGGCTACCTGCAGCAAGCCCACAGCCAATCTCATATTGAATGGAGTAAAACTGGAAGCATTCTCATTCAAATCTGGAACCAGACAAGGATGCCCACTGTCTCCACTGCTATTTAACATAGTGTTGGACATTCTAGCCATCACAATCAGGCAAGAGGAGGAGATCGACAGATTCCAAATGGGGGCAGAGGAGATCAAACTCTCCCTCTTCACAGATGACATATTATACCTGGAAAACCCCAAGGACTCATCTAGAAAGATTCTAGAATATATCAAGGAATATAGCAGCATCTCAGATTACAAAATCAATACCCACAAATCAGTTACTTTCATATACACTAATAATTGTCAAGCTGAGAACAAAACCAAAGACTCTATTCCTTTTTCAATAGCACCAAAGAAGATGAAATACCTGAGAATAGATTTAAACAAAAGATGTGAAAGATCTTTATAAAGAGAACAATGAAACCTTGAGAAAGGAAATAACAAAAGATGTCAACAAATGGAAGAAGATACCATGCTCATGGCTGGGAAGAATCAACATTGTTAAAATGTCCATACTACCCAAAGCAATCTATAGGTTTAATGTGATCCCCATCAAAGCACCAATGTCATACTTTAAAGGTCTTGAAAAAATAGCACTTTGATTCATATGGAACCAAAAAAAAATAACAAATACAGTTCTTAGAAATAAAAACAACTCTGGAGGCATCACATTGCCGGACTTCAGCTTATATTACAAGGCTATAGTGATCAACACAGCATAGTTCTGGCACAAAAATAGAGAAATAGATCTATGGAATAGGATAGAGAATCTAAAGATGAAGTCAGCCACATATCGTCATTTAATCTTTGATAAGCCTATCAAAAACATGCAATGCAAAAAGAATCTTTATTTAACAGATAGTGCTGGGAGAACTGGTTATCCACGTGCAGAAGACTGAAACTGGACCTGCATCTCTCACCATTGACAAAAATTGATTCTTGGACACAAGATTTAAATTTAAGACACGAAACAATAAAAATTCTAGAAAAGAGTATGGGGAAAACACTTGAAGATACTGGCCTGGAAAAAAACTCTATGTGGAAGACCCTCCCCCCCCCCAGCAATTGCAGCAACACCAAAAATAAATAACTGGGACTTGATTAAGCTAAAAAGCTTTTGCACAGCTAAGAGTACCACAAACAGAGCAAACAGCCCTCAGAATAGAAGATTTTTGCATGTTGTGAATCTCGCAAAGGCCTGATAACCAGAATCTACAGAGAACTCAAATTAAATAACAGGAAAAGTGCAAACAACCCTCTCTCTAAGTGGGCAAGAGATTTGAACAGAAACTTCAAGGCCAACAGACAAATGGCCAACAAACACATGAAATAATGCTCATTATCTTTAATCATCTGAGAAATGCAAATCAAAACCACTCTAAGATATCACCTAACCCCAGCAAGATTAGCTCATATCACAAAGTCCCAAAACACCAGATACTGGTGTGGATGTGGAGAGAGAGGAACACTTCTACTGCTGTTGGGACTGCAAACTAATACAGCCTTTTTGGAGAGAAGTATGGAAAGTCCTCAAAGATCTAGAAGTAGACCTTCCATTTGACCCTGCAATCCCATTACTAGGTATCTATCCAGAAGAATAAAAATCATTTTACCACAAAGACATTGGCACTAGAATGTTTATTGTGACTCAGTTCACAATTGCCAACTCATAGAAGCAACCCAAGTGCCCATCAACCCATGAATGGATCAACAAACTGTGGTATATGAATACCATGGAATATTATTCAGCTGTTTAAAAAGATGGAGACTTTACAACTTTTACATTCACCTGGATGGAGTTGAAATACATTCTTCTTAGTAAAGTATCATAAGAATGGAAAAATAAATATCCAATGTACCCCATACTGATATGAACAATAAAACACTATTATAGTCCAGTTTGGGGGTAGAGGGAAGCAGGAAGGGGGAGGGAGGAGGATGTACGGCAGAAGGAGGGAGGGTATGAGGGGGATCTCACTTAATATGCACATTGGGAGGGTGTAAAACATACTCCTGGGTGAGGGGCTCTTCTACAAATGGAACTTTACCCTGGAAGTGAGAACATTGTAATCTAAATATTGTGCCCTCATATTAGTTTGAATAAAGTTTTTAAAAAAGGATATGCCGGTGACCCGGGTTATACACACATATATGCAAGCCTGAATGAGTCCCCTCACCACCCCCACCCCGGTCCTAAGACTTGTCATCTGCACGTGTTGAAGATTCTACTGGGTCTGCCTGACTGTAAAGAGAGAAGAGGGCCCTGGGGCCTGTCGGGCTGGCTTTGCCATTCATGAGCTGCCACCTGATTTAGGGTCTTACAACAACCACTTTTAATTATTTATTATAGTTCTGTGGATTGACTGGGACCAACCTGACAGTTCTGCTGGTGACAGTCCCTTCTGACTTCTGTCCTCACTTGGAGTGGGGGATGGTCCCATTTACCCAGAATCTTTCTAGAAGTGATGAGATAGTACCCAGGCAACTGAATAGTTGATGAGGGGGAATTTCTCTTTATAGGGGTAATCCAGCAAATGAAGACTACATGATAGAATTAGAAGACCACTATTCTGTCTGGGCATGATGGCTCATACCTATAATCCTATCACATCTATAACCCTAGCACTCTAGGAGGCTGAAATGGGAGGACTCCTTGAGCTCAGGAGTTCAAGATCCATCTAAGTGGACGGCACCTGTGGCTCAAGGAGTAGGGCGTTTGCCCCATATACCGGAGGTGGCGGGTTCAAACCCAGCCCAGCCCTGGCCAAAAACTACAAAAAAAAAAAAAATCTGTCTAAGCAAGAGGAGACCCCCGTCTCTACTTGAAATAGAAAAAATTAACCAGGCATGGTGGCTAGTGCCTATAGTCCCAGCTACTCGGGAGGGTGAGGCAGGAGGACCACCTGAGCCCAGGAGTTTGAGGTTGCTAAGTGCTAAGTTGATGCTACCACACTCTAGGCCAGACAAGATAGTGATAGTGACTTTGTCTCAAAAAAAATAAAACCTCAAACCAAAAAACTGCTTATCTGACCCTAGTGAATTAGCGGGTGGAGGCCTTGAACTCAACAGATGCTAATGTCACAAATAGGAAGATACTAGACTTCATGCACCCTACTGTGGAAAAATGCAATACCTACTCTGACCTACTCTTGCCAAAAAAACCCTCAACTCTTAATCTGACCAGGCCTCTAGATTCAACTATCACATTTCAGAAAATATAGAAGACAGAGAAATGTGTTAAACTGGATCAGGGGTTTATAATCATCAAATCCAGACTCTGGATAATCTGCAGGATTGATGATGTGGCTTATTCAGTAATAAATTGCAAAAAGAAAAAGAAAGATCAAAGACACACCTGTGGGTTAAAAGACATTTAAGGTACTTAGAAAATCCCAAAGACTTAACCACAAGACTCCTGGAAGTGATCAAAAATATACAGTAAAGTCTCAGAATATAATATCAATGTCCACAAATCAGTAGCCTTTGTGTATACCAATAACAGCCAAGATGAGAAGCTAATCAAAGACACAACTCCCTTTACAGTAGCTTCAAAAAAAAGAAATACCTAAGAATTTACAAAACAAAAGAGGTGAAGGATCTCTACAAAGAAAATTACGAAACCCTCAGAAAAGAAATAGCAGAAGATATTAACAAATGGAAGAACATACCTTGCTCAGGGCTGGGAAGAATCAACATTGTCAAAATGTCTATACTTCTCAAAGCGATCCCCATTAAAATATCATCATCATACTTTCAAGATGTGGAAAAAAAATGCTTCATTTTGTATGGAACCAGAAAAAAACCCTATATAGCCAAGGCAACTCTTAGTAATAAAAACAAAGCCAGGGGTATCACCCTATCAACCTTTAGGCTATACTACAAGGCCATAGTGATCAAAACAGCATGATATTGGCACAAAAATAGAGATACTGACATTTGGAACTGAATACAAAACCATGAGATGAAACTGACATCTTATAGCCACCTGATATTTGATAAACCAAACAAGAATGTACACTGGGGAAAAGAATCCCTATTTAATAGTGTTAGGAGAACTGGATAACTACATGTAAAAGACTTGAAACTAGACCTGCACTTCTCACCACCTACAAAAATTGATTCAAGATAGATAAAAGAGTTAGATCTAAGGCATGCAACAATAAAACTCTTCAAAAAAGTGTAGGGAAAACACTTGAAGATATTGGCCTGGGGAAAGATTTTATAAAGACTTCTGGGCTCAGCACTGCAGCTCTGTAGTTATGGTGCCGGCCACATACAGTGGGGCCGGCGGGTTCAAGCCCGGCCTGAGCCTGCTAAACAACAATGATAATTACAACAAAAAAATAGTTGGGCATTGTGGCGGGGGCCTGTAGTCCTAGCTACTTGGAAGGTTGAGGCAAGAGAATTGCTTAAGCCCGAAAGTTTGAGGTTGCTGTGAGCTGTGACACCATGGTACTCTACTGAGGGCGACATAGTGAGACTCTGTCTCAAAAAAAAAAAAAAAAAGAAGAAGAAGACCTGTGGCAACTGCAACAACAACAAAAATAAACAAATGGGACTTAATTAAATTGAAAAGCTTCTGTACAGCTAAAGAAACAGCAACCAAAGCAAATAGACAACCTTCAGAATGGGAAAAGGTATTTGCATATTATGAATCAGATAAAAGCTTGATAAATTGAATCTACGGAGAACTCAAATTAATCAACAAAAAAAGACCCAACAATCCCATATATCACTGGGCAAGAGACATGAATAAAACCTTCTCTAAAGAAGAGACAGATGAATGGCTAACAAACATGAAAAAATGCTCATTATCCCTAATTATCAGAGAAATGCGAATCAAAACTACCCTGAGATGTCACCTAACCCCAGTGAGAATGGCCCACATTCCAAAGTCTCAAAGCTGCAGATGCTGGCATGGATGTGGAGAGAGGGGAGCACTTTTACACTGCTGGTGGGACTGCAAACAAATACAACCTTTGGAGCTCAGGTATTCAAGACCAGCCTGAGCAAGAGGGAGACCTGGTTTCTACTAAAAATAATAAAAAAAGAAAACCTCACTGGGCAATATGCAGGAACCTATAGTCTCAGCTACTCGGGAGGATGACGCAGGAGGATCACTTGGAGCCGGGAGTTTGAGGTTGCTGTGAGCTATGATGCTACAGCACTCTAGCTTAGGACATCAGAGTGAGATAGTGTCTCAAAAAGTAAAACATAAGGGCGGCGCTTGTGGCTCATTGAGTAGGGTGCCAGCCCCATATACCGAAGGTGGCGGGTTCAAACCAGGCCTCGGCCCGAATTGCAAAACAGAAAAATAGCTGGGCATTGTGATGGGCACCAGTAGTCCAGGCTACTCGGGAGGCTGAGGCAAGAGAATTGCCTAAGCCCAGGAGTTGGAGGTTGCTGCAAGCTGTGTGATGCCACAGCGCTCTACCAAGGGTGATAAAGAGAGACTCTGTCTCTACAAAAAAAAAAAATAATAATAAAAATAAAAAATAAAATAAAATAACAAATACAACCTTTTTGGAAGGAAGTATGGAGAATACTCAAAACACTCAAATTAGACCTCCCATTTGATCCTGCAATCCCATTCCTAGGCATCTACACAGAAGAAAAAAAAATACTTTTATCATAAGGACATTTGCACTAGACTGTTTATTGCAGTTCAATTTACAATCACCAAAATGTGGAAACAACCTAAATGCCCACCAACTCAGGAATGGATTAATAAGCTGTGGTATATGTACACTGTGGAATACTATTCAGCCATTAAAAAGATGGAGACTTTACATCCTTTGTATTAACCTGGATGGAGGTGGAACACATTATTCTTAGTAAAGCATCAGTAAAGCAAGGATTCAATGTACTCAATTGTAATATGAAGACAGTGGATGAGCTAATACATGGGTGGGGTAAGGGAATGAGGGAGTGGGGAGAGGAGAGAAGGGAGGGGGATGAGGAGTCAAGGTGTATGGCAGACCTCTTAGAGGCAGGACACAACTATAAGAGGGACTTTATCTAACAAATGCAATCAATGTAACCTAATTCTTTGTACTCTCAGTGAATCCCAAACAATAATAAAAAAAAAAGACATTTAAGGGACATCAACTAATCATAATGTATGCATCTTATCTGCAACTTGATTTAATTAAACTGTTAGAAAATGGTTTTTGACATAAAACAATTAAAAATTTGAACATTAGTTGAATATGTGATGATATTAAAGAATAATTGTTTTAAGAAAGACAGAGAGACCACTACTTGATGGGGGGAAACCCAGCAGCAAGGCCTGTCATTAGAGAAAACTGCAGAGTAGGGGAAAAACAGGCTGTGCTCGGAGCCCTAACTCCCACTCGGCCATCAGTTTGCTGTGTGCTGTGTGCAGGGCCTTGGCTAAGTTCTCACCCCTGCCCAGACCTTGGTTTTTGTAGCTATGAAATGATGGAGAGACCCAAGGGTCCTGTTTAACTCTGTCCTCCTTTGGCTTCGTCCTCATTTTCACCTGGTGCCTGTATCACCCCCCCCCCCATGTGTTCATAAGAGCAAGAAATACGCAGACAAGTACATGATGGACATGAGCAGGAGCTGCTCACTTCTGTAGAACCCAGAAGGGGCCACCTCCCTCAGGCACCTGGCCTGGAGGATCCAAATGCACGATCTCAGCCAAGAGACAAACCAGTGGAGGACTTCACCCACACACACACCAAGGGCTGACTTACCTACTCGTCAGCACACCTTGACCTTGTTCTGAACCCTGGAGATTTCTGGTGAGTTTCCTGGGCCAGCATCCTGATCTGGTCACTTGCTCAGGACTCCAATTAAGTTGAGGTGCTTGTGACGGACTCCTGTGAGCGAAAATGAACAATGTCACTGGATTGCTACATGTCAATTACTTCTGCCCACCTGCCCTTCACATACCATCATAGTGAAGGTATTAGTCATGACACAGAACCTCACACATTGTAAGTGCTCAGCATAAAGGGGTGAAGGGCAGGGAAGGGAAGCTTCCCCCGGGGTCAGCACACACGTTTAACACTCTCTTGAAAGATGACAAGCTTTCTCCAGAAGGTTATACTAAAAACCTGCCTTCTGCTACCAACACCAACCAGCTTCACACGTGAACTAAACAATAGAGAAAGACAATTCTGTCTTAAGTGGGTATTTTAGAACAGAAGCTAAGCCCACATGTTAGTGTCAAACCTAGATTCAAATCCTTGTACTGCCTCCCACCATCCTGTGACTTTGGGTGGATTACTTAACCTCTCTGCACTTACTTAGTAAGTGTGCTTTGAAGATGAGCTGATTCCCTGTAGGTAGTGTTCTGGGGCCAGGCCTCACACTCTCCATATATGGTAGCAATTGCTTTTATTGGGAGGCTTTCATTTCAGCACCTTGGGCACCCCACCATCATCTCTCTCCCACCCCCAATTAAACTTTCCCTTCTTTCTCTCTCTCTCGTATAAAAATGACTTTTCAGTGTCTTGTTTTCTCAGTGACTTGCATACCTGGTTAGCCAAACATGTGATGTTCTAGTGTCTGGTAATGGAACCCTGCCCTGCTTTATAATTGTGCGTTTGGGGCAAGGCGGCAGGCTTTCCAAAGGCACCTTGAAAATCAGGACTCTTTGATGCCACTTCTTACTCTTCCATATCAGCCAGGATAACAGACCTCAAGAGGTGGCTGTGCCTCAGTGGAGTCAGAACACCCTTTTAAACCGATCTGAGAGCACAGTGAGTTCTCCTGCTTTTGAGGGACCAACAAGATGGAATCAGGAGCCAAAGAGACCACTGCTCCAATCTCTGCTGTAACTGGGTGTAACAGGGGTATCAACGCCCACCTCCTCCCTCAGGAGCACAAAGCAGGGAACTCAAGTGTTCAAGCCCTGAAGCCCCCACTTTCTGGACATGTGCCACTGCTTCCCTCTAGTGGTCATTGTATAAATTGCACAGCACGCTGGCCTGAAGAAGGAGTGATGGGAGTTTTCCCTTATGAAAATTTCCCTATGAAGATTCCCACCTGATGCTGGGGTTCTCAACCATGCTCCCTCATAACTACCTTTTTATAAAATGTATTGTGTGTAGTGATAGTATTTTTAAAATAATTTAAGCAACTTTGCTGATGGATGTATTGATGTACAATAAACAACACATAGAGAGAGAGAATACAAATTTTTTTTTTTTTTGAGATTATCTTGCTCTGTCCCCTTGGGTAGAGTGCCATGGCATCGTAACTCACAGCAACCTCAAACTCCTGTGCTCAAGCAATCCCCCTGCCTCAGCCTCCAGAGCTCTAGGATTACAGGCATGAGCCACCGCACCCAGCCGAGAGAGTACAATTTGATAACTTTTGACACAGTATACGCCTGAAATCAAATCACAATCAAGACAGTGAACATATTCATCCCCCCCAATGTATCCTTGTGCCCCTTGGGGATCTCTCCTTCCGCCCCTTCCTACTCTCCCATCCTCAAAGCAACTACCGATCTGCTTTCTGTCATTATAGATCAGTTTGTGTTTTTTAGAGTTTTCTACAAATGCAATCATACAAGTACTCTTTTTTGGGGTCTGGCTTTCTTTTACTCAGCATAATCATTTTTGAGATTTATCCATTTTTCTCTGTGTGCCAAAAGGTCTTTTTTTTTTTTTTTTTTTTTGAGTCTCACTCTGCTGCCCAGGCTAGAATCCTGTGACATCAGCCTAGTTCACAGCAGCCTCAAACTCCTGGGCTCAAGTGATCCTGCTTCCTCAGTCTCAGGAGTAGCTGGGACTACAAGCACAGACAACCATGCCTGGCTCATTTTTTTCATTTCTTTCCTTTTTGTTTTTTTGTAGAGTGGAGTCTCACTATGTTACCTGGGCTAGTCTGTTCTCCTTCTGCCTCAGCCTCCCAAAGTGCTAGGATTACAGGCATGAGCGACTGAGCCTGGCCTGGTCATTCTTTTTTGTTGCTGAATAATATTCCTTTGTATGAGCGCACCACAGATTACTTACCCATTCAGAATGACAGTAATTTTAAAGATCAAGATAATACCTTAACTAAAATATACAACAGAAACTAAAGGGAAGTAATCTAATAATAAGTTCTGGGTAAAGGCTCAGGCATAGCCGGGCACAGTGGCTCACACCTGTAGTTCCAGCACTTGGGAGGCTGAGGTAGGTGGAGTGCCTGAGCTCACATGTTGGAGACCAGCCTGAGAGACAGCAAGACTCTGTCTCTAAAAACAAACAAACAAAAAAACAGGCATTGCAGTGAGTGCCTGTAGTTCCAGCTACTAGGGAGGCTGAAGCAAGAGGATCACTTGAACCCAAGAGTTTGAGGTTGCTGTGAGCTGAGATGCTCACAGCACTCTATTAAGGGTGACCAAGTATGACTCTGTCACCAAAAAAATAAATAAATAAATAAAACCTCAGGCATGACCACATCGGAACATATAATGAACACATCAGACACTTGTCCCTATGTACTGTAATGAACAGTGACAGCAGATGCACCAGCTACAAGCCCAGCCAGAAGTATGGCATATGAGCATATACCTCAATGCGACAACAGGTGGCATTGCCACAGGAATGTCATACAACAGAGCGGCAGGGCTGGGCTTTGAGCCCAGGTTTGTCTGGTCCAATGCCCAGTGGTTGGCCATTCTATGCAGGAGGGCACAGTGCTCTGTAGGGCAGAGAAGGTGGACAAAGGCAAATTTTAGCTGTTGGAAAGATCCATTTCTCACAGTGCTGGACATTTCTTTTTAAAGCATGTGATGGTGTATTTGCCCTGGACCGCCCTGGCTTTTCTCCAGTTTATGCATAACTTTGACTCATTCACTAAGGTCCATATTTGACTTTTTGAAGGTGTGTTTGTATTTCACACACAAGCCTGGGGCTTCCCCGGCACTTCCCTGAGCAGAGACAAATGTTTCTTTCGTGTCCTTGCTCTCAGGGGCCAGCAGTGGGTGTTGGCACTTCTTAGGAAAAAAAAAAACAATGTTTAGCAATGCTTTTGAGGCAACAGGGCTTCAGTACTCGCTACTACACAACATTCTGTATTTCCCTTGTTGGGTCATTTATCTACCGTGTTATTAAAGGAGCTTGTTGATGGGAGGTAACGCATGGCTTCTGAGTGGCCTGTCCTTGCAAGAATCTCATTCTAGACACTTTAAAGGATTTGTTAACCCAACACTCATGCTGCAGAGAAGGATCCAAAGTCCATAAGTAAGTGGAACACGTAGCACATGTGATCTCGAATCGTTACCTAACTCCATTTTTTTTTTGACATATCACTCCAGTATTTCCCCCTGAATCCAATGAAGTATGTGTGTCATGCTTTCATTCTTATGCTTTGTATCTTCCTATTTTCCCTGGAAATGTTTGCCTTGGAATTTTTCTAACTTCTCGAGTTGAATGCTCAGTTTATCTAATTTTTTTTTCTTTTTTTTTGTAGAGACAGAGTCTCACTTTATCGCCCTGGGTAGAGTGCCGTGGCATCACACAGCTCACAGCAACCTCCAACTCCTGGGCTTAGAGGATTCTTTTGCCTCAGCCTCCCGAGTAGCTGGGACTACAGGCGCCCGCCACAACGCCCAGCTATTTTTTTATTGCAATTTGGCCGGGACCGGGTTTGAACCCGCCATCCAGTATACGGTGCTGGCGCCCTACCTACTGAGCCACAGGCGCCGCCCATTCAGTTTATCTATTTTGTTTTATTTATTTGTTTTTTGCTTTTAGGCTCTTTTTCTTTCTTCCATTGCTCACAGGACAGACAATATCATGTGGCCGAAGCAGGGTGGGCTTTGGGGACCAAATGACTATTGGTTGGACTCCTGGTTCAGCAAGGTTTGGGCTTCAATTTCTGAAAAAACAACACAAAAAAGGTAGTGCTAGCCCTGTGCAGTGCTTTCTGAGGATTAAATGAGGTACTGGAGAGGAAGGAGCCTTGCACTGTGCCTGACACATGGCAATGCTCATCAGAGAGTCTATCTCCTGAGCTGTTTCCCACCTTCTATAACAAGCTCAATTTGTTAAATAAGCAAACCAGATCCCTTTGGTTCTTTCTCCTTTTGTGTCACTTATATTGGTACTTCCTGACTACAATGTTACAACAAATGAGTTGAGAGGTGAGTGCCAGCAGTAAGACGGGGACATGATACAGAATATGTTAAGATGGAAGGTTCTAGAGTTCAGCTGTTGGAGCTCTTTCTGTCCAGGCTTTGCCATTGACCAGCTGGACCCAGCAAATAATCTCTAAGCCTCAAGTTCCTTCTATTTTATTTTATTTGAATGGGAATACTTCAGACTACAAATTTGCTTCTATATACAGTGTTGGTTAAATTCCAAAACTTTGAATTTACAAAGGACACTCTAATGTTCTTTTCATTGTTTTAGAAACCTGTTGTTTTAGGTTGGAATTTATCTTTGACCCAATAACTGTTGGGGAGAGGGTAGAAGAATGGGAAACACATGTGGATTTCTTTCTTTCTTTCTTTCTTTCCTTCCTTCCTTCCTTCCTTCCTTCCTTCCTTCCTT